>RAPC01000069.1:0-204731 GCA_009806235.1 Neurospora sp. CHS-2018c | reverse complement strand
TAAAGTAATTGCACTATTAATAATTCTAACTAATAAGAATATAGCGTTTAAATAAATTAAAAAATATAAGAGCGCCTTCTAACTATTAAAAACGTTATTTATATATACCCCAATTCTTATAGCATTCGATTTAAATAGGAARATATTTTTAAAAACAAATTATAATGGCTTTATATTAAATAATATTATTTTATAGGAAATTGACAATTCTAATAAATAAGTAATTATTAAATATTACTTATAGAAATTAAATACCGCGGAATAGAATTACCCTATTTATAATAAAGAAATACTTATAATTATTAATTATTTAAAATAATAATCCGCTAAGCTTTAGAATTRTAAATCCTTTACTATCCTTATTAATTATTATAATTTAAAATATTTTATAAAGATATAATACCTTTTTAAATATTAAATTTATTAGGTGGAATACTTTTTTTARTTTAATTTTAATATTAAATACCGCCCGGGTAAAAAAAGAATAATCCCTAATACTTTATTTTAATAGGAATAAAATATATTTATARAATAAGACCGAGAAGTTTGCAATTTATAAATAATTCCGGACTCCGCCCTTAAGACGTATACTCCGCTCTATATCTCTACCTTTCGAATTATTCGCGCCGGGAGAAAAGGTATAAAAGTATTTAAAAATCCGGATTTATAGTAGCTCTAGGATTAAACGGCCCTTAAAGATTCCCTCTATTAATAGATCAAAGCGGTAATTTAAAATAATAAACGGCATTTCGACCTATTTTTTAAATTTAAAATCTAAATTATTAATTATAATATTAATTCTTATAAGTATTTYTATTACTAAAGCCGTCTCTAAATTCTTAAAGCCCTCGTATATACGTAATTAAATTCTATTAACCTCCTAAATTAATCCTAATAGTTCAATATTCTTCGTACTACTTTAATTTAAATTATTTATAATTCTTATATCCTTAACTATCTTAGTAAAAAAAGTATTATAGCGGTATTAATTAAATATTTCTATTAACTACTTTTAAATAYTTATATTTATTAATTCTTTTAAAATTATTATATTTATAATTTAATTAAGGTTTAGAGGGAGTAAAAGAAGGGCTTTATATAACCGTTATYAATCCCGGGCCAATTTAACCGAAAAATCTAAATAGACTTTATTATATACCTTCCGGATTCTAACGGTAATACTTATTTCTAAATTATTAAAGACTRGCTTAATAAGAATATTATATTTAAACTTATACTATTTATAGAARTAAAGTTCTATACCAAATACTTTTTCTAATATTTTATTAAATATTATAATTTCTTTAAATTTAKTATTAGTAATAAAGGTTCTAATTAAATTAGCCGTTTCTAAGTAAAACTCTACGAATTCTTTAATATTAAACGTCTTTTTAATACTATATATTACTTTTAAATAAATAGAGGCCCCGAATATATAAATTAAAAGATTTATACCTATTTATAAGCTATTATCAACTATATTTAAAATAATTAGGATAAGTAATACCCTATAGCCTAATTAATTATTAATARTTATATTAATACCTCTATTAATATAACCCCTTTCTTCGCTACTTATAAATATAACGCCGAATTCCTAATCTCTATAATTGAAGAAAAGGCCCGCTTAGGAATTCCCCTTCTCTCTTCTAAAAAATAGGCCTACYAATTCGTTAAAAAACTATAATAAATTATAGACCTATATTAAAYTACTATAATAATAACTRCCYAAAAGCAAAATARATTCGCTAATTAACGTTATTAACCAATTAAATACTTCTAAATTAGGGATAAAATTTAATTTAATTTTAAGAATTACTCTATAAATYGCTTTAAGAAAAAATTCGATTGATTATACGCCAAATATACCGTTTCTTAAATCCTCTCGCCTTATATAATTAAATTCTCTAGTCTTCCCCGCGTYATATATAATATTTTCTATATAGATTTTCTACGCCGAATAACTATAAATCTATTACTAGGATAAGAAATTACTAATAATTAACCTCTGATTATAGAAGTAAAAAGTAAATTAGAATTCTAAGTAGAAGAAATCCTTTACGCTAATACTATTAGGAAACGAAAAAATATTATTTGAAAAATTTTAATTAAATAAAAGGGTTATTATATCCTATTATAGGAACCCTTAGACGAATTCCGAAAGACGGCAGCCTTAAACCGGTTTAAAGAAAAATATAGCTTAATAAATATTAATAACGGACCGATTAATCGATAAATCAAGAATTATCCCTAAGAAAGCGAAAATCTTATAAACGGATTAAGAGTAATTAATTACGGAAGTAAAAAACGGAAGGGATTAATAAATAATATTAGAAGAAATTCAAAATTAATTAGGACTAAGCCCTAAAACTATTAATTACTAATTAATTAAATATTTCTTATTATATTATTATTTAATAAGTCTTTTACGGTTTTATTAATATTATAATTATTTATATTAAAGAATTTAATATCTTTTTTCCTATTGCTAGCTAAATTCTTAGGGGTTGCGTTATAGGGGTTATAAATATTTTAGGGGCGGATATTCTCCGGTAAAATTAAAATTAAGCGAAATAATAATAGGCGGAACCCGTCCGACGGACGAATACCGAAAGGTAAATAAACGGCGTTTTACTACTCAAATCCACTAAATAGGTCTAAATCTATAGTACGGATTTTTTTATTAAAAATATTATTTGAAAAATTTTAATTAAATAAAAGGGTTATTATATCCTATTATAGGAACCCTTAGACGAATTCCGAAAGACGGCAGCCTTAAACCGGTTTAAAGAAAAATATAGCTTAATAAATATTAATAACGGACCGATTGATCGATAAATCAAAAATTATCCCTAAGAAAGCGAAAATCTTACAAACGGATTAAGAGTAATTAATTACGGAAGTAAAAAACGGAAGGGATTAATAAATAATATTAGAAGAAATTCAAAATTAATTAGGACTAAGCCCTAAAACTATTAATTACTAATTAATTAAACATTTCTTATTATATTATTATTTAATAAGTCTTTTACAATTTTATTAATATTATAATTATTTATATTAAAGAATTTAATATCTTTTTTCCTATTGCTAACTAAATTCTTAGGGGTTGCGTTATAAGGGTTATAAATATTTTAAGGGCGGATATTCTCCGGTAAAATTAAAATTAAGCGAAATAATAATAGGCGGAACCCGTCCGACGGACGAATACCGAAAGGTAAATAAACGGCGTTTTACTACTCAAATCCACTAAATAGGTCTAAATCTATAGTACGGATTTTTTTATNGATATTCTCCGGTAAAATTAAAATTAAGCGAAATAATAATAGGCGGAACCCGTCCGACGGACGAATACCGAAAGGTAAATAAACGGCGTTTTACTACTCAAATCCACTAAATAGGTCTAAATCTATAGTACGGATTTTTTTATTTAAAGTATTAATTTCTTTATTCTTTTAATAACGTTTAACCTTAAAAGTAGAAGCCTTTTTTACAATAGTAGTAGCGGCGGCGGTAGTAATAGTTATAAAAGCGTAATTCTACGAGAGATTAAGACAATAAAATTAGAAGCTACAAATTAAAGTAATATTAAGTATAAGGAGGGAAAGGGAAGGTAAACGAACGAAGGCATTACGGATCTGGATATATAAATTAGATTTATTAATCGTCGCCGCCTTCCCAATCCGTAAAACTTATCGATAAGAATATAAACCTTCCATCCGATATACTATAGTACCCTATACTTAGTACCCTATTGCCTAGTAGCTAGTATTCTAGTAACTTGTCTAGTTATACTATAATATTACCCCCCCCTTTGAAAAAAGGCTTAGCCCTAGAGCCGAAAGAAAAGAAAGATAAAATAAAAGACAAATATTATTATAGAGAATGTCTTTTCGCACCGTCGAAAATGTCTTCAGGCACCGTCGACCCACCCTCTCCCGCCCTCTCCCTCTTTTACAACCAATCAAAAGGGCCGCATCATTTCCAACTCCACCTTCCCGCATTTGTAACCAATGAAAAGGGCCGCATCCATTTTCAACTCCACCTTCCACTTTTCCCCCCAAGTGCCTCGAATTTATAGGGTATTCGCTTCTTCCGACACCTTCCCGCATTTGTAACCAATGAAAAGGGCCGCATCCATTTTCAACTCCACCTTCCACTTTTCCCCCCAAGTGCCTCGAATTTATAGGGTATTCGCTTCTTCCGACAGCGCATTCATTCCCCCAACAGCGCATTCGCTCCATCCGACAGCGCATTCATTCCCCCAACAGCGCATTCGCTCCATCCGACAGCGCATTCGCTCTCTAAAGTCAAACTTTTCGCCTAATGATAAATGAGATAGCAATGAATGCAATGCGATTGAATGCGACGGAACGAAAGGTAGCGGAAAGGATTGCGATGTAATTGAATGCGATGCAATTGAATACGATGCAATTGAATGTAATGCGAATGTATTATTAGTGAAAGCGAATGCGCTGTCGGAAGGAGCGAATGCGCTATCGGAGGAAGCGAATGCGCTATCGGAGGAAGCGAATGCCCTGTAAAGGGAGCGAAAGCTTTGAAAAAGATAAGGGTGGGTCGCGGTTTGGATACACCGATTTTGATTGGCTGGGAAAGCGGGAAGGGTGGGGAGAGGGCGGGAGAGGGTGGGTCGACGGTGCCTAAAGACATTTTCGACGGTACGAAAAGACATTCTCTTATTATATAAAAGAATAATCGAATATATAAACCTATTATAACAGTTAGTCTAATTTATTGTATTACAATAAAATCCTTAAAAGTAAAAACTCTATACTAAACATCGCAACTATATCTTCAATTTAATTGTCGCGAATATAAAAAAGTATAAAAAAATTTCCCTCGGTCGGTTTCGAATAGGCAATATTTCGGGCAGAGGATAAATACTTCGAACTAATACAACGAATATTACAGGCTATTACTCTACGCTACTATACTATACACTATTCTACTACCTATTAAACTTCCTTCCGCCCAATTACTTTATTAACCCCTCCGTCCTTATTATTTCTTTCTCCTTTATTATATCTTATTCTTTAATAAATTTTCTACTACCGTATTATTATTATTATACTTCTTCGCGATAATATTATTATCCTTAGCGCGCTTCTATACTATAAAGCGCTTTAAGGGCTTAGGTTTATTAGAGTTCTTATTATAAAACTCCTTCAACTTATTTAATCCGTTCTTAAAGTTTTCCGCTAATTACTATTCAATATCTAGATCCTAACCTTTCTATAGCGCTTAGTAATATAATTAATTATTTAAAATCTTTAACAATAGGATTTCCTCGACCTCTTATTCCTCAACTTTATTACTATTACTTTATAGGATTACCCCTTCGCAGTTATCCTTTTTCTATTTTAATAATAAGTTATCGGAATCTTTCCTTAAACAGTCCGTATAGTAAACCCTAGCGCCTTTCCAAAATTTAGGAAGCTTAAATTTATATAAATGCCCTTTTATATTTAAAATTTTATAAAGAATTCTTATAAGAGGGTAATTTAATTTATCGCTTAGCCGATCTATTACCTAACCTTTTTAATAATAAAGACTCTATTTCCTATATAGAAATTTAGTTGGCGGCGATGTCGGTTAACTTATTTCGCCTATTATTTCCATACTTTTTCAATTACTATACGGGCCTAATTATAGTATTTTTTAAACGTCTCCAATATTTTTTATATTTTTACTCTCTATAGTCGACTTTTAATAGGGGTCGTATATTTATCCCAATAATAAAGGAAGTATATAGGGAATCCGAACGCTACTTTATATAGCGATAATCTATTTATATTATTATAAGGTAGCGTAGCCTATACGACGTCTAATACGGAGATAGTTTTCGCCTAATTATTTTGTACGTAGTTAATATATAAATATAAGTATTAATCTACGTACTAATTTATAATTTCTATCTATTTAACTATTTAGGAGTAGCCCGAAGAATTTAATTTCTATTCGATATTTAAAAAAATAATGTTTCCTTAGGCGGAGCCGGATATGCCCGAGGAAGATAGTGAAACGCCTATTCTACCTTCCACCTTTAAAGGTTTTCTTTCCTTTTAAAAAAAAGAAAAAAAAGAAAACCTAAACGTTTCTAAATTTATTTTTTTATTATTTATTTGATAAATATTTTCAAATTCAAAATCCTATTTAACTAAAGGCCGGATTAAGTTTTAGCAAGGTATACCGTAACCGTCCTCTTTTTTTAATTATTTTATTATTAATTTAATTTTTTTCCCTTTTTTTTTTCCCTTTTTTTTTTCCCATTTTTTTCCTTTTTTTTCCTTTTTTTTCTAGAATTTTTTTTCTTTTAGACTCATTCGTCAGATTTTTTGAAATCGATATTACTCTTCAACCAAAGGCCGGATTAACTTAAATCCGGGTGCAAAATGTCGGCCGTCTTTTTCTCAACATTTTGGTACCCTTTTTTTATTTTTAGGGTTAGGGTTATTAGCGATTGAAAAGACTTGGTCATTTTAAAAATTTAGTCATTTTTAGGGTTAGGAGTTTTAATCATTGAAAAGACTTAATTATTTTAGAGACTTAGTTATTTTAGGGACTTAATTATTTTAGGGACTTGGTCATTTGGAACTACAATCGCATTTCGATAAAAACTACTCTTTTTAATTTTTCTCAACAACCAGACATCCGGACAATATACACGAAGTTAGTCTCTCATAACAAGCGTTCACCAAAGTATTAACCCCCACTTATCCCCTTCGGATCCGCCCCGCTTTCGGCCGCTATAGCAGAGCATATAGCGCGTATCTTAGAACCTACGGATCCAATTAATATACCATTTAATTAATAGGGGGGTAGGTAGGGATATCCCGTATTTAGTCCCGCAAATCCTTAATACAAAAGACCGCAGCGGAAGTAGCTAAGAGAATAAGACTACACGAAGTACCAAAATAACCGCAAAATTAAGGCGAACAATCTACAATTGGTTATACTTTAATACATCTCCTAGTTAAAAAACAATTTCAATTATAATATTAAATATAGTTTTTTAGAATTACTATTTATACTATATCTTACTTGGCACTAGAATTTCCTTTTTAAGCGAGCGGTAAGATTCTGCCAGGTCCGTGCACGGGGGAATTTTTTGTACATTAGACCCGGATAGATAGAAATCGCCACACCTTCCACTTCGTTTCATTTCGGCGCTTCGGTAGGCCCACGGACTACGACCTTTAATATAGATTTCTATAACACCTTTAGTAGGCCCGACCTCAACGCTTCTATAGTAGAAGGATAGGCGTTTTAATAATAGCCAATTCCTTCGTAAATTCGGATATAAATTAAAGGCTTCTATTATTTATTACGTTACGAAGTAGGCTATATACGTAATATAGGCCTTTATAATATAAGCGAGCCGTATTTTTAATAATAATTATAATATAATAAGGGGAATATTATAAAGCCTTAATTAATATTACAAGCAAAGGGTAGATAGTAAATATAAATATACGTAATTGTACAAAGGAAGAAAGGGGAGAGTATAGACGAATACTTAGAAGATTAGCTTTATAAAGGCGGCTAACAGTAGACCTAATATAGGTCCTCTACGGCGGGCCGCCGCTATAACTAATTAACTAATAGCGATAGCAATTTTAAAAGCTATTGTACGCTAATACAAAATATATAAATAATTACGTATAATAATATAGGCTAGCCCTATAATACTTCCCCTAATTAAAAGAAATTATATAATTAATTAATATTATATAAAATAATAGAAATCCCTATTAAATAAATAGTTTACCCTCGAAAAACCTCTATAACTACTACTACTATATATTACAATAACTTCTATTATAGGATTAGAGCCTTTTACTCCGCCTCCCGTCTTCTATATTTGTATTTTTTAACCGGGGCTTCCGTCCCTACGGCCGGCCTAACCTTTTTAAATAACTACTTCCGCTTCTTCTCTACTACTACTTAATCTAAAAAGTATAATTCTTCTAAATATATTTTATAGAACTTCTATATCTCGTCGGGAGCTATAACTATATTAACGTACAATTATTATAATAGTAGGTAAAAGGGTACCTAAATAACATAATATTTCTAATAGTCCTTTTTATTCTTCTAATATCTATTAAATTTCTTAAAATTATATTCGACTAAATCCTCCTTATCGTCAATTTTCTTTATAACCCGACTATAATTTATATAAACGTTTCATTCCTCTACGGCCGCCTATTCGGGAATACCAATTTCGTCCTATAGTTTTATTTTACTAACGTAGAAGGTTAGGCTATACTTTATATTAATTAGGAATTTAAATATAATTCTATAACTATCCGCTTTAAGAATTTCGAAGGGATTTTTAAATAAAGGCGTAAATTTAGCGTATAGGCAACCGGTCTCAAAATTCTCCGTATTAAGTAGGACCCTATCTCCCGTTTTATACTTTAGAGTATTTAACCGGCGAATATTAACGTTATCCTTATACCTTTACTAAATTCGCTTTACTTAATTTATAATATAGTTTAAGACCTTTTTAAAGTAATTAATAATTTTATTAATTTTAAAATACTCTATTTACTATTATATAAATATATTAGGAGGATAAAGCTTAATTAGTTTAACGCCTATATAAAAGTAGAAATTATAATTAGCGAAGAAGGGGAAAATATTAGTAATTTTAGAAATTAAATTATTATTAGCGAATTCCGCAATTAATAATTAATTTACCTAATTATTTTACGCCTAATTAATATAGAGGCGAAAGTATTTCTCTATTTTTATATTAATATATTCAGTTTAATTATTAATAATTGAATAAAACGTAGAAGAAGGTTTAAGAATTACCTCTAAATACAAAAATAGGGCCCTCTAAAACTATAAAACGAATTAAGAACTACAATTAGAGATAATAGAATTTAATAATTTATAAATATTATAAACCTTTTCAATAAAACGATTTACTAGTTTTTCGGCCGTAAAATTAATAGTAGGGATAAAATATTATATTTTAATTAAGCGGTCGATAATAACGGCGATATATTTAAATTCCTATTTACAATATACATAGGGCGTTAATAGAATAATATAATTAATTAAAATATCCTTCTAAAACGCGAATAATACTACTAATAGTTTTAAAAAATTATAAAAGGCGTATTATAATAGTTTAAATTTAATATATACTAAATAAACTTTATAATAAACTCTAATAGTAATATATATCCCTAATTAAAAAAAAGAATCCGAGAATAACGAATAAGTCTTTTCGCGGCCTAAGTATTTAATTAAAGGCGAATTGTAAACGCAATAAAGGAATTATAATTAGAATTTAATATCCGTAAGGTTAACGAAAACAGTGCTATAACAGTACGCCTATCCTTAAATCGCCTTATACTCAATAAAGGATACCCTTTTTATTTAATTTTTAATTTCTTTAAATTATACTTTCCAATTAGAGTCTAATAAATAAGTTATAATATTTTATAAAAAAATTAACTTCTCGTAATTCTCTGCAATTAAATTATCGGTAAATTTTTCGTCTATAATTTCTAATTCGCAAATATATTCGATATTAACGTCGATCTAGATTTCGTCTTATCCGTTTTAAAAAACGAAAGCCCTATTAATAAAAATATTATAATTAAATAAAATTTTATTCTTAATTAATAGCTATTTATTAATATTATTTTTAAAGATGTTTTTTAATTTCTTATTTAACGTATTTAGGCGTACTTATAACGAATTAAAACAATATTAAATAATAAAATTAAAGTATAAGAGGAATTAAAATTATTATATATAATAAAGGGTAAATTATTTATTAACAATAAAAGTCTTTAAACTTTTATAATCTATAAGGACTTTAAAAAATTATTATATTCCTTTTAATTCGGAGCATTATTTTTCTAGGGCTTTAATAATTACTAACAATTCCTTATTATAAATATTATAATTATATTCGGTTAAAGAATATCGTTAGTTAAAATAAGTAATAGGGCGAAGGATGCCTTCGTCGTTATATTAAAAAAGTATACTTTTATAAACCTAATTAGAAATATTTATTTCGACGACTATCTATTTAAATTAATTGTAAATACGTAAAATAAGTCTACTATTAAAGGCTTTTTTAAATACTTCGAAGGATTTCTAATATTATTCGGTCTAATATTACTCTACCGTTTTACTAATTAATTCGTATAATAGTCCGGTAATAATAGAAAAATACTTAATAAAGCGACGGTAAAAATTAGTAAAGCCTAGGAAGCGTTATAAAAACTGCTTAGAGTCTAGAATTTCCTATATAATAATTATAAAGACCTTTTCGGAGTTTATTTTAATACCTCTTAATATAATAATAAAGCTTAAATATTTCGTACGAATAATATAGAATTTATATTTATTAATATTAATCTATAGGCTTATTTTAATTATTCGTTATAAAACGTCTTTAATATATCGTTTATATTCTTCTTCGTTATCCGAATATACTAGGATATCGTCGAGATAAGTAGTAGTATAAACGTTAAAAATATTATACAATATATTATTAATATAATTTTAAAAAGTTTCCGGCGCGTTTTATAAACCGAAAGGGTATATTATAGATTCGTAGAGGTTAAATCGGGTAATAAAGGCCGTTAATTATTCGTAGCCTTTTTTAATGTATATTCTATTAAATATTATAATAATATTAAATTTAATAAAGATTTTAATTTTATAAATTACGTCGAAGGTTTTTTTAATTAATAGTAGTAGGTATTGAATTTTTATTATTATATTATTAATACTATAGTAATCTACGCAAATACGGATTCCGCTACCCGGTTTCTTAATTAGTAAAATAGGGGAGGCGGCTTCTAATTATAATAGATAAATAAAATTCTTCCTTAAGTTGTTATCGATCTATTTCTTAATTACAACGGCTTTAATAGGGGATATATATTATAATTATATATTAAGAAATTTTACGTCTAATTTAAACTCGATCTTATAATTATAAAAATAGTAAAGGAGAATTTTCTCTACTAAAAAAGGGAAGAAAACTACTACTTTATCGATATAACAATAGCCTTTTAACCTCTTTAAAATTTCGAAAATCTCGTTTTTAATCTTTATAAAACGGTTAACTTTATTAAAAAACTTCTTTACGTTTTTATTAGAAATTTTAATTAAATATATCCGCCGGATCGTTTCTTTATATAGTAATACATCGTCGTTAAAATTTCCAATAAAGTAAATAGTTTTAACTAAAATCGTAATTTTATAGGAGTCTTCTAATAAATAAATACTAATTATTTCGTTAATAAAATTATAAAGAATAAAGGGAAGACTTTCCTTATATTATTAGCTATTACCATTTATAATATAATTAACTATCTCCTCCGTTAAATCTATATTTTAAATTGCCGTTGCAATTACTAATTTCTCGATTTAAATATAATTTATAATATACAATTATAATTATTAGGTTTCGCAAATGTAATTAAATATAATTGCATTGAACTTTTTAATATCGTTAGGGTCGAAATCGTAATTGAAATTATAATAATAATAGGAGGCGGAAGGGCGCTTTATACTTATAAAAATATAATAGCTATTAAAGCGGACGTAAAGTTCGTAAAGGACGGAGTTTTTAGTCTTAATAAAGAAAACAGCCGTACTAATAATATTGATCTTTAATTCGGCTTTTCTAATTACTAGGGCTTTAATAGGGGTAGGGACAATTTAATAGCCGGTTTTAAAATCGATTTTAATTAAAGCTAGAAATAATTCCGTAACCGAGGGCTTTGGAGCGGGTTCGGTAATAGCGGGTTTTAGAGCGGATTCGGCGGACTTTAAAGCGGATTCGGTCTTAGGGACGAGAGAGGGCTCTAGAGCGGGCACTAATTAAGGGGTAGCCTTCTTTCGAATAGAAACTATAGAAATTCTATTAATAAGAGCTTTAAAGGCCGCAATTTACTTTTTAAAAAGATTTAAGGGTAAATAACGGCTATAATAAATAGGGTTATTAAAATATACCCCGTATTATTCGTAGTCGATTTCGGGTTTATAATATTATATTTATAGGAAGCCTAAAATAATTAAATAATTCTTAAAAATATTATAAATTAAAAAGGTAATAATTTTATCGTAATAACCAATACGGAACTTAATTATTACCCCTTTAGAAATAATATTTTTAATTACTCCGTTAACGAAAATTAATTTCTTTAAGCGAAGGAAGCGAAAACGAAGAAAGTTATTCTTAACGATAAACAAATAATTAATAAAGGCGAAAGCAGAATAACCGGTATTAATAAACGAAATATAATAATCTTTATACGATCCGGTTATAATATAAGAAAATAAGAGTATTAAATTTAGGGAAGTAGAACTATTTAAAGATTATATCCTAACTTCCTCTAAAACTTCTAACCCTAATAAAGAATTTAAAATTCGTTTCTAAAATAAAAATAATAATCGGAAAAGCCTCTATACGCAATTAGGTATAGAGGCTATTTATTTTCCGGATTATTATAATATTCGCCGCTAATAACGGACTCTATAGGAATAATTATAATAGTAAAAATAATATCGGCGGTACGGACTTCCTCCTAACTATTATAATTATAATAATTTTTATTCTTACCTTTACTTTTATTCTTCTTACCTTTTTCGTACTAAAGGCTTAGAGCGTTATAATTAATAGAAATAATATATTTATAAGCAATATAATTAGGCTTAATATAATAATAATAAAAGCTATCGTAAGAACGCTAATCGAAAACGTCTTTATAAATAAAAATAATAAAATTAATAATATTAAAATCTATTTTATTACTACTTTAATTAATAGGGAGGTTATTAGTATTATAAGTGTTAATATTACTATTAAAAGTAATAATACTACTACCGCCTAAATTAAAAGGGGTAATAGCGCCCAAAATATAAGCGTTTATTTTATAATAGTAGTCGGCATCTTCGAAATTACTAATAATAGTACAATAAATTGTAAATTATTTTTTAAAATTATTAGCTTCGAAGAAATTATAATAAGCAAATACGTCGTAGAGCCGTTTATTAATTTTATTATATAAATAATAGACTTTTATAGCGTTAGAAAAGCCGTATAAATTTATAAAATTAATAAATTCGAATTTAAATTCAATAAAGGATATATTTTTTATAAAAAATTCTTCTAAACGACGGCCGGCGTTTATCTTCAAATTAATATTCTAAAAACGAATAATACAATATTTTATAAATTTAGTACTAGTTTTCGAACGCTAAATATTCTTATTACTGCTAATTTAAATAATATTAAAATCGTTTTAAATACTAGAAAAGATTTTTAGGCCTAATAATATAACTATATAAATAATTTTAATATCCTTATTAATATAAAATAAAGGGTTATACTTCTATTAAACCTAAATATAGAAGTATTAGGCTTTAAAAATCTTATATTTATAAACGGTATTAATATTCTCTTTACTAATAAAAATAAGCGGATTTTCTACCGTCTACCTAAGGGATAATATTTTATTTTTATTTACTATAATAAAATTATTATAAAAAGTTTAAATATTAACGTTATAAACTTTAAAAGCGTTATAATTTACAAGAAAATCGCCGTATTACTTCTAAAGGCTAATATATACGGCTAAAAAATTAATATAATCGAAATTCTTCTAATCGAAATTATTTTAGGCCTTATTAATTATTATACGAATAATCTTTAATTCCTCTTCGCTATATTCGAAGTCGCTAAAAACGTTATCGTAAAAGGCGAATTAAGTATAATAAAGGCGACCGAGTAGGGCAATAATCGAATAAAAAGCAAAATTACTAGCGAGGATAATAATAGAAGCGAAGTAATTCCGGGGGACGGTTTTTTTCTCCTCGTCGTTTTTAATATTAGTAATAAAGTCGCTAACAGCCGGGGAAGGGGGGAATTCGAAAAATACAGCGTAATAAATAGTTATATTATAAATATTAATGAATTTATTAAATACTTTATTAACGTCCTTCAAATTAAAGGACGTAATTAGAAAAGCGCTAGGGAAATCGCTACTAGTATTACTAATAGGCGAAAAAGTAATAGGGTTATTACTCTCGTTATAAAATATAAAAGTAAGCGGAAGGGAATAATCGCGTAAAAGCGAAACTCTTATCCCTTAAATAAAGAATACCTACCTTTATTTATTAAATAAAGGGAAGTAGGACTAGGATTATTACAATTTACGATTATCGATATTTAAGGGTATTAAATTTAATAATTCGATTAACGAGGCGATTCTTATATATATATGTAATTAATAAATTAATAATGCAATAAAATAAAAGGTTTACGCTATAAATATAATAATTAAAAAGTATAATTAATTATTACAAGTAAAGGGTAGATAGTAAATATAAATATATATAATTATATAAAGGAAGAAAAGGGAGAGTATAAATAAATGCCTAAAAGATTAGCCTTATAAGGGCGGCTAGCGGTAGACCCGATATAGGTCCTCTACGGCGGGCCGCCGCTATAGCCAATTAACTAATAGCGATAGCAATCTTAGAAATTATTATACACTAATATAAAGCATATAAATAATTATATACAACGATATAGGCTAGCCCTATAATAATTAAATAATTTATTATAATTATAAAATTATTATAGCCGTTATCCTTTTCTTTAGGTATTAATTTAAAATCGATTATAATAGATTACTAAATCCTAATATCGGGCGCTATAGGAGCTAAGTATAAGAGTCCTAGTATTTTATCCTATAGCGCTTTTAAAGACCGATAGGTCTAATAATTATTAACGAATCTATCGACGTTTATTATTATTCTTAATTATTAATATTATTTATTCAATAGTCTTTATATTTTATTATACCTAGGGTAGGCTATTAATAAAGTCTTATAATATAATTTAATAATTTCTATACGTAATATATCCTTCTCGAATACTATTAACTTACTATTATAAAAAAATAGATTATTTTATATAAATAAATATTTATCTCCGCCTTTAATATTCGTACGTACTCTATAAATAAAAAGTAATTCTTCTATATAATTTATTTCTAATAATTAGTCTACTAAGAGGATATTTTTCCCTTCTACTTTCTCGTTCTCTTCTTCTTCTAAATTAAAAATAGTATTGAGTTTAACCTATAATATTTCTTCCTTATTTCCTACGTAGACGAAATATCCGTTTTAAGGTTTTAATAGCCTTAATATTCTTTAATTATTTCGCTTCTATAATATTATTTTTAAGTCTTCGGATTTCTTCGATAATACGTCAGCCGTAATATTATCCTTTCTAAGTCGGTATATTAGTTTAAAATTGAATTCTAAAAGTAATTAAGCCTATCCTACCTATTTAAAATTGAATAGCCTTTTTATTAAAAAATATTCCAAAGCTTAATAATCGGTATAAGCGATAAAACTATTACCCTATAATTTAGGCCTCTATATTTTAACTACTTTTATAATTACTAATAACTCTTTATTATAAACCGGATAATTTAATTCTACTAATACTATAATTTCTAAATAGAAAGCGATTAAATATTATTAGTCTTTATATTTTTGAAATAGTATTCTAATATATACCCCGTTAAAAGTATTAATTTCTAATTAAATATTTTTAATATAATCAAAATAATAAAAGATAAGGGCCTAAATTAAAGAATATTTTAATTCCTCAAACGCTACTTAATAATTTTCTATTTATTCGAACCTCTTATCCTTCTTCGTCAAAGCTATAAGGGGTTTAACTATTCTACTAAAATTATATACGAATTTTCTATAGAAGTTATAGAAGCCTAAGAAGGCTTATACCGATTTAAGGGTATTTGGTTATAGCTAATCCAATACAGCGGTAACCTTTTTAAAGTCTACTAATATTCCTTTAATATTAATAATAAAGCTTAAGAACTTCGTCTTTATTATATAGAATTCGTATTTCTTAATATCGGCTTATAGTCTAATATGCCTTAATTTTTTAAAAATAATTTTAATATAAGCTTTATACTCCTCTAGGCTTTATAAAAAAATAAGGATATTATTAATATAAACGCTATAGAAATTTTAGCAACCTATAAATTTAGTATTAATAAATCTCTAGAAAAATAACGGGCCGCTATAGAGGCCGAATAGTAATACCTTATAATAGTAAACTCTAAAGCCTATTCTAAATATAATTAAATCTTCTTATCCCTCTATTATTTAAATATAGTAAAAGGCTTATCTTATATTAATTTCTATAAAAATTTTAACCTAACTAATCCTAATTAAAGTCTCTTCTATTAATAGTAGTAAATAATAATCCTTCTTTATAATAGCGTTCAATTTTTAATAGTCTACGTAAAACTATAGGCTATTACTTCCGCCTACTTTAAATATAAGGAGTATAAGTATTATTTAAAGTATTAAATTAGCTTCGATAAAACCTTTCTATAGATTTTCTATAAAATATCTTCAGTACTCCTCTAATTCTTCGAACGTTATTCGGTATAAGGGGTTAACCTTTAACTCCTCCGGATAATAATTTTCTTCTATAATAATTTTATAATCTATACCGAGTCGGTATTTCGGTAAAGAATTAAATTCTATTTTACTAAAAATAAATAACTCTTCCTTAATATAATAGTCGACTAGGACCTTTTTTAATACTATTTTCTAAAACTCCTTATTATTTACCTCTAATAAGGACTTCTCTTTCTCTATTCTTATAGAATCGATAATACTTTCGATTTTATATAAATTAATTACCTTAAATTTGGCTTTCTTCTTTAAATATATATCAAATACATTACCGTCTATTATAACTAAATTAATAGGACGAAGTTTTACCTATAATTACTTCTTTTCCAACCGGTATAGGCCTTACTTATCCCTTAATAAATATATTTTTTCAACTAATACTAATTTTATATATTAAGGGCAAGGATTTAATTCCCGTATAGGAAGGCTTCCGTATAGGGCCTTCTCTATCTTAACTATTTCTTAAATATAAATTACCTTTAATAAAGGGCTTTAAAGTATTAACGATTCTAATAACTTTTAATTTAAATAATCCTACTTCTTTTTATCGCCTAATCCTTTCTCCCGATATTTTAAGCTCTCTTTAGTAAAGAATTCCAATTTTTAAATATATATTATAATTTACTAATACTATTTCTTCTTTTAAAATCTCCTTCCCGCTTCCCGACGCATATCCTCTTACTTTATTAATTTATCCCTTTTTTCCACCTCTTCTTAGAATAATAAATCTTTAAGGAAATATCCTACTTTCCTAACTTTAATATCTAAACTCTCTAACGTAATTCCCTCCGGGAATATAAGTCTTCCGTAACAATAATCTAATAATACATTATTTTCTACTAACTATATTTTACTTATAATTATATCTCTTTTAAAATTAGGTAGGACTACTATCTATTAATAATTATACTAATATCTTTGGATTTTAAAGTATTTTTTTAAAACTTTATTAATAACATTAAATAATACTTTTTTATATAATATTATATAACCCGGCTCGAAATCTCTATATTCCTCTAATTATAAATATTTTATTAATTTATTAGCAAAAGACCTATTTACAATTAAATATACGTCTACTCCAATATCGATAAATATATAGTATATAGAAATAACTATCTTATTATTAACTATAATATATTTAACGAAAAACGATTTACCGCCTCCTAAATACTTTTTTAAATTAAAATTTAGGTAAATCTTATTTAATTAGTATATCCCGTTAATTTTTATTATACTATTAATCGATATTTCTCCTAAGGTAGAGATTTTTCCTTAGGGATTTAATTTTCCAATTTAAATTCCGAATTTAAATCCGAACTAATCTCGCTATTATCGCCTTCCTCCTTATTACTAATAGATTAATCCTCCTTATATTCTTAAAAACTCTATACACAATTAATAATATTATTAAATTCTAATTCTAAAACTTATACTTTAGCGACAACTTTAACTAATTCGGAATATACGTCCGCCCGATAACCGACTAACCTATAATTAAAATACTTATTTTTAATATTTAACTTCTTTATTTCTTCGAAAGTAGGTCTTTAATATTTCAAAATTATAATAAATATAAAGGTTCGAAATTTATTACCCTAAACCTTAAGAATATATAATTTTTTCTCCTTAGGCTTCTATTCCTTTTATTTAATATTAGAGTTAAATAATTATAATAAGAAATAATAGTCTTTAAAAGACTTATAATCCTTCAAATACGTAATTTTAGCTAGTACTATAAACTCCTTTAATACTTTCCTCTTTATATCCCGCTTTTATAAGTATTTAAATACTATATACTATCCCGCTAAACGTACGAAAGTAATTTTAAAGTCCTAAAAATATTCTAAAAATTTTATTTTTAATTTCTCAAAATCCCGAATAGCCTTCTCCTTTACTATATAATCGTAATAATCGTTCTATAAATATTCTAAAAGGTTATCGATTATTAAAATTATTTCTAAATAATTACTATTAAAATAGAATAAGATCCCTTTAATTACTTAACCTCCCAATTATAATAAAACTTTTCTAATATATATTTAATTATCCGGGAAATAATCTACATTATTATAAAACTTATTTTATATTTATAGTATTTATATATTAAAAAATACTTTATTATTTATATTATTACTAAAAGTAATTAAATTTACTATTTTATAAAACCTTTTTACGCTATAGAAAAGGGGAGCCTATAATCCTAGGAAAATATATCCCTTAACTAACCTCTCCGGGAATAATACCAATTCCGGGTTAAATAAAAGCGGGGACGACGGAGAAGACGAAGGACGTTTTGGGGGTTTACCGCTACCGCTACTATTATTATAATTATTATAATTATTATTATCGTCTATATCCTTATTATCCAACGAATTGTCGCTAGGCGGGTCTATACTAATCCGTATATATAAGTATATTATTTCCGGCGCTACCTTCCGCTATACGTTATTACAATTCTCACCGCTATTCGACGGACCAAAATTACCCTCTATATTATATTTAACTATATTAATAAAAATAACCCTATATTTAATTATTTCTTTAAATATTTAACCGTTAGGAAGAGGAGAGGGCAATATAATAAAAAATATAATCGTCTAAGTAAATAAATAGTTCTATTCTTCTAATACTTTAAATTACTTTTCGAATTAGATAAGAATCCTATTATAAATACGATTACCAATATCTTTTAATTAGCTATTAAACTTTAAAATCTCCCTAATTAAGTAATTATTATCCTAATATAATTAATATATTTAATTAACGAAATAAAGGATTTAAGAATTAAAACGATAGGTTTATTTACCTATTTTTTAGAGTAAATAGATTAAATTTTATAGTAAATCGTTAATAGCTTTATTAAAAATACTATAAACCTTAACTTTATCCTATATAATATTAGGTTCTAAATTATAAATTTAATAGAAAGTATAACTGTCGATAAATTGGTCGATAAAATCAAATTTCTTTTTAAAAATTCTACTAATTTCCACTCTACTAAATACCGATTTAAAAAATATTATTAATTCGTTATCGTTCTCTTCGTCTACCTATACTTCATTAATAATTACAACTCTCTTCTAAATTTCTTCAACCAATTATAATAGAATAACGAAGAATAATAAGAATTTAATTTATTTATAGAGGCGGCGAAAGTAGAAATTTCTTAAGTCAAAAATATTTATCAGTCGGTCGTAATAAATAATAATATTGTTTACTATTATAACTTCCGCCTTTTCCTTTATTAAAATATCGTCCTCATTCTTAATCTTATAATAAACCTCTATATTTAGGATTTAATAAAATTTATCCAAATTTTTAATATATCGAATATTTTATTTTATATTTATTTTAATAAATAGGGCTTTAGGTCGGGGGATCTTCGAAAGTCCCGGTATACTAGTAGTCTTATTAAAAAGCCTTAAATTAATAAATTTCGTATTAAAAGGCCTATAGACCGTAGCAGGATTTTTAAAATCCGGTACCGCTTTACCTTTACCCTTTAACTTTCTCTTCGTATTATAAAGAACTATCTAAGGGTCGAGGAAAGAGTTTTCCTCTTTAATATTTTTAATATAAGTAAATAAATCGTCGGCTATTTCGACCCGCGGTAATTAATAGGCGTTAGACTTCGTTAGAGTAATTAGAGCCTACGGATTATAATTTATATTTCCTAGCGTAAAGGTAATATCGGAACGAAATTAATCTATAGCTAACAATATAAAGTTTAATATTTCTTCGCATCGACCTCCTAACTAAATAAAAGGGTTAAACAATTGTATAATAGGATTAAAGCCTTTATTATTCTAGGTCTAATCGAATAAATCCGCTTCTTACTTATAATATAAATAGGGGTTAGAAATAAAATTGGAATTCGAATTCGAATTAGAATTAGGGCTAGGGTTTTAATTATTATTATTTCCGGTAATAAATATTATATAATTAACTCAATCTAATAGGTAGGAAATAAGGGGTTAAAGGTTATTTACTCCATTAATATTCTTACTAATATAACGCTTTAAGAGAGACTTAATAATCTTTTTTAATAAATAATTACGACGAATAACTATAATTAAACGAAGTTAATTACTTAGTATAAACTAATATACGAAATAGAATATTCTAATGCCGTCCCCGGTTAAAGAAAGAATAATATTTAATATTATGTGAAAGCGTAATTTTACGAGAGATTAAGACAATAAGATTAGAAGCTATAAATTAAAGTAATATTAAGTATAAGGAAGGAAAGGGAAGGTAAACGAACGAAGGTATTATAGATTTGGATATATAAATTAAATCTACTAATCGTCGCTACTTTCCCAATCCGTAAAGCTTATTAATAAAAATATAAACCTTCTATCCGATATACTATAATACCCTACACCTAATACCCTATTGCTTAATAACTAATACTTTAATAACCTATCCAATTATATTATAACAATAGCTTTAATAATAATAATAGTATTGAATTCCCTTTAGAATTCCTTCTTATACTTTTTAACGGCAAATTTTTTATTATATTTATTAATAAGCCTATTAACGCCTATTTCGATAACGGGGTCCACTACTTATTTTATTTTTACTATATTAACTTCTATAGTAGCAATCTTCTTCTTAAAGTTTTCGACTTTAACTACTAATAAAAAAGAATTACCGGAATAAATAAGAGGGATAAAAGGTACTAGTTAGTAAGTAACGGCCTCCTTATTAATTCTCTTCTAAAAATTACTATAAAAACGGAATTAGGCGAATAAATAATAGAAATTAAATGAAAAATAATAAATAGAAGGGGTAAAACTTATAGAGGGATAGTATTTTTCTTTTCTAAAAGAGAGAAATTAAGGAGTGATTTAAAAATTGTAATAAAGAGGGTATTGTGACGGTTGAAGCATCCGCCAGGCTTGGTCACCCTGGGCGTACGCCGTTACAACTATATAAGCCACTTTGAGAAACCGAATTACCAGCTTCGGTTACTTGTATCCTTTTGCGGAAACACGGACCTTTGACGTGGTGGTTATTTGGACCCGTGACACTTAACCGAAGCTGCTGAGGCTCCGAGTTCGAACCTCGGAGTTGGAAAAACTTTCGGGTTTTTCGGATACCGTTATATAGGTTCCTCTTCAATGGCACATCGGTCCGAGGTAATAGGTACCGATATGGATGCGCATTTCCTTAATTGAGAGCTCCCAACTTGATTCGATCGACTCCCTAGGTACCAATGCTGGCATTGGCGAGGCCGGAAGGGGGGTCGAGGTTCGGGACGAACCTCTCAATGTAAGGGGAGGAATGTGACGGTTGAAGCATCCGCCAGGCTTGGTCACCCTGGGCGTGCGCCGTTACAACTATATAAGCCACTTTGAGAAACCGAATTACCAGCTTCGGTTACTTGTATCCTTTTGCGGAAACACGGACCTTTGACGTGGTGGTTATTTGGACCCGTGACAGGTATATTCGGGTCCCGGAATATATTTAATAGTATATTAAGCCGTAAAGGTCTTCTAAATTTACGTAGGGGTCGCTTTATAAGTAATTTTAATATACTAGTAAAGTATATAAATAATAGTTGAATTATTAATAAAGGGCGTATTATAATTATAATTATATAATAGGTAATATATATATTAAAAAGGCTAAAGAATAGTAGCCTCGGCGATAGTAATAGTAATATCTTCGTTAGTAATAATTTTACCGATATTAATAGTAATAATATTAGGCTAGATTTAAATTGGCTTAGGAATTTTAGGCTTCTTTAAAACCCGAGTAGGAGTTTAAAGTATAAGAGACGACGGTAATTAAAATTAGGATTAATACTATATTTATTAAAATTATTAAAATGTTAAAAATTATTATAAAGTAGTAATATTAATAGGAGGGATAGATATTTTAATTATAATTAATTTATAGTACGAATAAATTAATAAGAATAATAATAAGGGTAAAAATAACGAACGGGTAAAAATATAATAATAATAAATAATAAGAGGGATTAGACTATAAAGGGGTAGCGGTCTAAAGGTATATTTATAGTTTAATATAATAATAATTAAAAGAAGAAGAAGGAGAAGGAGAAAGAGCGAGAAGGGGATTTTAAAAATAAATAAAATATACGCGTAGGCAAAAAGGAGGTTTATCGTCTAATATTTAGGATATACGTATAAAATTATACGTATATATTTAATTATTTAATTAGAGGAGAAGGGGGGGGTTAATATTATAGGGCTAATACTTATAGTTAAATATACCTAATAGATTTACTAGGCGAACCCCTAAACCGGCCCGGCAAAGTATAATTAATTAAATGCCTTACCCTACCAGTAACCCTTTAGCCTATACGTACGTACGTCCTTTAAAAGGATAATTAACTAGGTTTGCCTAATAAATACTCCTTTCCCCTCTTTTCTTCTTCGTAGAACTTTATCGATTTATTAGGCTAATATCTATACTAATTATATTATACCCCTTACAAATTATACGAATATTCTAAACTTTTAATTAATATATAGAAATATAGAAGAAAAACCCCTATATACTATTAATCGATAATATATATAAAGTATATATTAGTTTTATATTATTACTTATATTTATAATAATTATTCGGATTTGAATATTTAAAGTCTAATTTAATTAACCCCTTTTTTTCCCTTATAGGTTAACTACTTTAACCTCCTCTTCTTTAATATTATTAGCGTTAATACTTTAAATTATAACTTTAATATTAGCTTCGGTCTTTCGAGTAGAAAGAGTTAAATAGATTTCGAATAGCTACTTAATTATTTAAAGAAGTTATAAAAGGATTACGAAATCTTTAAACCGGATATAATTATTAATAATTTCGATAGAGGGTTTAAAAAGGCCGCTATCGCTACCTACCTAAACGTCCCGTATCAATTATATATTTAATATATTATAAAAAATATAAACTATTATATTAAGAAGAAATAGGTTTAGCCAAATAGTACTAAGCTAATTTCTAATACTAATTTACTAAATCTTTTACTAATTATTCGGGATTTAAATAGTAATAGCCCTAACCCTTTATTATATCGAGGCCCCGTTGCCGCCGCTGAGGACGACGAATTTAATAAGTATTTTAACGACGACTCCGAAGAGGACGATTTAAAAGAAGTCGAGGATGCTGCTATTACTACTAATTTTATATAGTAATTAGACAATAGGTAAGGAGTTCGTAAAGTAATTAAAAAGCTACTAATTAAAATTATTATTCTACGAAATTGTAAAATCCCTATTTTTAATCCAATTTGTCAATTCTATTTAAATTTATATAAGGGGTTTTAAAAAGTATAAAAGCAAGTAATTTATATTAATAACGAAGGTTATTTTAAAAGGGTATAGTAATTAATAATTAATAAATTTAGATAGTAGATTCGTAAGTATCCTATTTATTAAATTTAGTACTTTTATATATTCTTCTATTATTATATAAATAAATCTATCCTTCTTTTTACCCCTTATTTTAATTAACCGTCGTTTATTATAGTATTCCTCTCCTACTTCTATAAATATTACCTCCTATAGATTAACGAGTTTAGTAATTACGCCGTTTCGAAATATTATAATTATAGTATTAGAGTAAATAATTAAATCGAATCTATATATAAAATTATTAAACGCCTCCTTAAGAACCGCCTCTCCTCGTTAAATTAATTTTATAAATATATATAATTTACTTACTGCTTTTAAAAATAGGAATTTAAATTTAAATATACTAAAGCGAAATAGGAAATCTTATATAAATATAAAAAGGTAAAGATATTTAAAGATCTAGTATTAAAAATATATTCTAATAAATTTTAAATCTTCTCTAATAATTTCTAGGTCTTCTCCGACAATTTCTAAGTCTCTTCCGATATTCTTTAAGTTTCGAATTTTTATTAACCTTTTTTATTAAGAGGTAGCGCTATATACCTACAAATTTTTATAGTATTAATATTACTATATATATAACGATTAATTTAAAGATTTAATTTAAAATTTAAACGTTATTTATAAAAAGGAATTTACTACGTAGTATAAACTATTATATAAATACTTTATATTAAAACTACTATAAATAAACCTACAATTAATATTATTAAAAGAGGACGTCGATATATATTAGTAATTAACGGGCTCTATAATAGAAGTTGAACGTTAAAACTATATAATCCAAAACTCTATTACTTTACCCAAGCGCCGATATAAAATAACTATCCCTAATTTAAATTTTATTAAATATATATATAGAATAATAAGGTACGACTTTATAAACTTAGAAATTTATAAACTATATAAATTAGAGAGTAATTATACCCTACTTCCCTAATTAATATAGTTAATTTAATTAGTCGATTACAATTAGTAGAATAATATTCGTATACCCTTTTACAATAAAAACGGGGCGCCCCGTCGTATAATATTACGAGACGTAAGGGGGGGGAGGGTATTAATATTTATACTTCGCCGCTAAAAATAGCCTTATAGTAGAAGTGGTAGAAGAAGAGGTATTTAACGAACGGTAATTTAAGAATTAGTAAAAGAGGCTATTATAGGAGTAAATCTATAGGCCTTCTTTTAGGGTTTTATAGAGAATACGAGGTCTTAAAGAATACTAGCGCTATTAATAATAATTCTAACCGTTATAGTACCCCCTCTACCCTACTTATTTAGAATTTAAACCCCCTCTCTTTCGCCCTTACCTTTTTATTATCCTTCCCTATTTCCCTATCTTTAAATCTAATAGCCGCCGCTAATTTAATAATAACCGTCTTATAATTATATATTAGTTTTTGCCAATTCTAATTAATTATTTTAATATTAAAATAGGCTACCGCCTTCTAATTAATAGTAAAGGAAGGGATAAATTATACTAATAATATAGTATAAGCGAGCTCTAACCCTTATAATATTACTTCTAATATTAATATATTTATAGAAGGCTCCTTAGTATTTTTATAACGGGTATTAAAATTAGGGTAGGTATATTAATAATTAGAGTAGATTAGAATTTAATTAATATTCTAATTAGTACTCTAAATATATTTAATATTTATATAGCGGGTATTAAAATTAGGGTAAGTATATATATTCTAAGTAGTAAATATAGTAATAGAATTAATAAGGGGGATAATAATTATAGTAGTAATAATTATATAAACGCCCTCTATAGTAAATAATTAATTGGATTAATAATTTTGAATAGCTTTACGTAAAGAAATAACGCTAACGACGTAGATTTAGTAATACGCGGGCATCGTTTATATAGCCTCAATTATATACAATGTATTAGCGCGGTTAGCTAGGCTTATTTAGCGTATAAAAGTAGGGGGGTCTATACGCGTAGGGAAATAGGTCTACGTAGTTAGGGATACCGATTCCTAAGGCACCCAATACGCGCAGGCCTTAACGGGCCCTACAAACCTTTTCCTCTTTATCGATAATCTTAAACTCTATTCCACCCCTAATCTACTACTGTATATACCCAATAGACCCGTAATATATTATTAACCGTCTTCTTTAATACTTTCAAACCCCTTTTTACTCGTTTACTCGAAGAGCTTTTTTAACCGTCCCCGTCTATACGATCTTTTTCTTTCTCTACAAATATAACTTCGATTCCCTAGGCCTAGAATATTAGCGAACGGTAATAATAATTCGCTGTAGCTATTCAAATACTCGTTAGCGAAATAATTAAATTTAAGGCTATAGGCTCTTACCAACCGAAGCTAATCCTTCCCTATTTTATTAAATTCTCTAGGGAGAAGGAAGATTTCAACGCCTAATTATATACCGCCGAGGCGAAACTTTACGTTAACGGTCTCGCTATAGGCAATCCGGAGGCTTAATTTTATTACTTCTACTCTAACCTTTCGCCCCCCATCTAAAAGACCCTCCTTTATTTTACCCGACAATTAATAAACTAAACGCCCGCTATATTACTATAGAAGTTCCGCCTTTCCTATAGCGATACGAATTTGGACAAACGTACGGCCTTAGGCCTTTTCAAAACTCTATAAGCCCGAAACGAATCGATCCAAATTTTCCTTATTTAGTTCAACGAAACCCTCGATCGAGTATAGAGTAATTAGCCTAATAATTTAAAGTAGACCTTCCTTATAGGTAATTTTAATAAAGAATAGCGTTTAAAGTTGAAATAAAAAACGGACGTATTAGAGGGCTACGAGGCCCTATAAGAATATATTCGGCGCCTAGATGGTAATAACCTTCTGGGGGAGAACGTAGATATTGGGGACGCTATGCAAATTAATGCTATAAGAATATTAAGGTCGGGGAGATGTAGTAATAGTAGAGGCCCGTCTTTAGGGATTAGGGCTACAATTATTACTTTAGAATAACGATAACGATGGAAGAAGGGAAACCGCTGTATAGGCCGTAACTCCCAATAGTACTGGGCAAAGGAATGTCCTACCAATAAGAAGGGCAAAGCCGTAATACGGCTATAGAACACTGCTCTCGAACCGGTTGGGGACGTTAATATAGACGCTAAAGAGAACGAGATATATACGGTTAGGGACGTTGCTACGAGTTATAAGGAGAGCGAGATTTATAATGACTATGAATAGTCTAATAACCTAAAGGAGTTGAGAATCGGCCTAGAAATACCGCGTATCGATGGCTGTAAATGCGCTTTTATAATAATTTTTATTTACGGCGATGTTAGGCTATAATAAATTATAGCTACATAGGCTAATAACTACTATAAAGAGAGATAGTGCTGGGCTATCCTAATTATATTTAAACCGTTAATAATTATATTAAGATTTTTATACTAAGGCTTTACTACCCTTTATACTTATAAGGAAGTAGAAAACTATAGAATACTATTACCGGGATAGGGTAGATTTTAAGTATTTATAACGTTTCTTAGGCAATATAAGGTGAGGATTTGTACGGATAAATAGGCCGGATTATATATAGTAATTTAGGAAACGCGCAAAACCGACGGGTCTTTAGCGAATACGTATATATATAAGTAAAATATTATAATATTTGCAATACTTTATAATACCTTACCTATTTATTAATATAAGCCCGGGCTAAAAAACTAATCTTCTCCAATCCTCCTTAGCTAATTCGCTAACTTCCCTACTTATCCTTCTTAGTAGAATCCGTATTAATAACCTCCGCAATATCCTTCGGAAGCGTATTTACCTTCGATTTTAATTATATAGAAGTAACGTTTAGATTTAGTAATTTACTACTAATAGTTCGTAGGGTTACGGCTACGTTATCTAAAGATTCAGGTATTGATAAAATTATGGTCTCTTCTACTCGAATAAAATAAATATCTATTTAAATAAGATAAATATTAATTTTAATAAAACTAGTATTTACTTTCCTTTCTACTCGAATAATAAACGTAACTACCCTATACAACCAAACAGAACCAGTTATATCCGGGGAATCGGAGATTTCGTACGCGTTGCCGGAGTCCGTCGTATCGGAAGCGTTACCGGAATCTATTATATTAGAGGCTTTATTCGGGACTTCTACATCTATATACGCGTCGAAGGGGGGTATAGCTTCTATTTTGCCTAAAACGGCAATTTCCCCTTTACTGGCGCGCCAACCCTTAGCGACTATATTAACGGTTTTTAATTTTATTACCGTACTAAGGTAGGGTTTATCCGATAGATTACCTTCGCCTTTATAGTATTAGTAGTAGGCTGTCTATAATGTAGTGGCTGCCTTTACAACAGTACCCTTTTATATTTTATCGAACGCCTAAGAAGCGTAGCTATTTTAGAATTACTCTCCGAGGGGTTTTATTATAGTAAGCAAATCGTATATACGGGAATTTTTCTCTCCAATTAGGGTACAAATACTAGTAGCGCTTACGGCTTCGCCTATAGAACGAATTTTAATATTAATAATATAAAAGTAACGCAAAATTAAGTTAAAATACACTTACGCTTTATAAAGTACGAATATTAGCCGGCAAGCTAATATAAATTCTCGTCTAAAAGCGGTATATATTCAATGTATTTAATAGCGAGAATATAGGCGAAGGTAAAGGTATACTTCGTATACGGAGGGAAGCGTATAACGTTATAAGGCAAATTAGTAACGAGGATAGCCGGGATATAACTACCAAAATACTTACAATTCGGAGCAATCGGAAGAAATACCCGCGGCGCTACAACGTATATAAGTAAGGGCTTCGGTAATAATAAAGTACTCGGAAGATATAGTAAATAGAAATTAGTAATACGTAGGCGGGAAGCTAGCGACGGCGACGAAAAGAGGAAGAGAAGGGAAGAAAGAAGAGAGGAGGGAGGAGGGGGAGGGGGAAGGGGTTTTATAGAAGTATTTAATACGGGGAATCTTCCGTACATTTAGGAATATAGATTAATATTCGCCAGGTAGTTAGAGGGATTACACAACCGTTATCGATACTATAACGATCAAACGAGGCGCAGCGGTATTAATACTCGGGATAACAAGAGTTTCGAAGGCGGTAGGACGTACATTATTATAAAGAAGTAAGTCCTATAAGTTTTATATACCCGCAATTTAGCCGCGGGCACTATCTTCACCTTTATATTCTCCCCCCTAATTAAATTGCTAATTACTATCTCGTACGCGGCTAGGTATACCCTAAATATTAGACGATAAGTTTTACCGAGCTCCTTCCTATATATATATTTCACCCTTTTTCGTATTCAAATTTTATTTCCCTCTCCTCTTTCCCCCTTATACCTTCAACTTATTTAAGACCTCTAATTATAAATATACCCCTCCTACCGCTCTATTATCTATAACTTGCCTTTCCGCTCCTCTCTCTTACCTTCGTTCTCTAACTTACTACCCGTCTTATTCTCATCGCGGTATTATTAGCAGCTAACCCTCGTAGAAGTCAATATATTTATTACTTGCCTAGGTACAATTATTTAGCCCTAACAAACGCCGGTCCCCGTTACGCGGCGTCGCGCCCCTAGTACTCTTCGGCGTAGACAGGTGGTAACGATGAAGGAGAGAGCCGGAGGAGTGCCCTACGTGACGAGTACCACCCCGCGCAATATACCCCCGAAGGTTAATTTCAAATTCCCCAACCCTCCTCCTAACGCGTTAATAGAGGTAATATTCCCCTCTCCTTTCCCCCATAATCAATAAGAGAAGAGATCACCTACTAATTATTAGTATCTATATAGAACCATATAGTTCACAGGCCGCACCGTCGCTATCCACGTCGGCACCGAGCGCCGCATTATATATAACGTATACGAACAACTGCTATTCAACTCGCCCTACTTCAAACGGTTATTCGTCCCCGAATTTAAGCCCGCCGGAGGCTCATCTTCGTCTACCGATAATAATGAGGATATTGAAGCGTAGGAATAACTTCAAGGGGAGTGGAGGGAGTACGACCAAAACCCTACTAGTACCGCCAAATAATTCAACCTCCCTATTGTATAACCGACGCTCTTCTACCTCTTAGCCCGTTGGCTATACGGTATAGCCTTCCGAACTTCGGGTAGGCAAGAAGACTTCACGTTCGGCCCTCCCCGACTTAACCAAATCACTGTATATAATTACCTCGAGCTATATATCCTCGGCCAAACCGTATAATTCCCGGGCCTACGGAACGCCTATATCGACGTGCTCTACGACTATTACGCCGCCGAAACCGAAGAGCTCCGCGTCCCCAATTTATACGACGTATAATACATCTTTAAGAATACCACCTACGCGCCCGATTCGCAAATAAGGAGACTATTGGTGGCTTATTATATATTCTATCTATTCGGGGTAAAGAGGAGGGGCCCCTTGCCGCCGGATTGGCAAGAAATAATAGAGCTTAAGTGTATAATAGCGTATAAAATGTTTAAGATATTGGCGGATTGGAAGTAGGTGATTAGGGAGAATGTGCCGATTATGAAGATCGAGGTTAAAGAAATATTTTACGAGAAGTCGAAGCCGGAGGAGCTGCTATCGTAATATAAGGCGTAGACGGCGGAGGCAATAAATAGAGAGTATCGACGGGAAATAGGAAGGGAGGGTAGTAGGGATTATATAGTTACCTCTTAAAGGTTTGGCCGGAATGTATTACTTTTACGTATCGATAAATTATAAATTAATACTTTTATATACCCCAAATTAATAAATCAATAGTACTTCCTCGGAATAAAATTCCTCGAAGTCCATTAAGTAATTATAATATTCCCTCGATATTAACCTAAATAAGTGCTTCTACATTTGACGAAATCACTATATATAGCCTAGTAAACTTCTATATCGACTAAATAAAGCGAACTAGCGATTCCCCTTTATTTTAATAAAAACGTATAATTCTTAACCTTCGACTATCCAAGTAGACGGTTATATTTAATATTAAAATGAAAAGATTCTCTACATCCGAAGTAAGAGGGTCGGAAGAGGCTCCCGCCGAAAAGTTTTATTAAAATATAAATATATATAATTTATATTATAACCTATAAATGTATTCGAAGAAATAAAAGCTCTAAACGCTCTCGAAAAAGAATTCGGTAATACTCTAAATAACGAAGGACCGAAGGAATAGTACCTTACCTAGGAGTTAGCTATATAGAGGAAACACTACGAAGGACAATAAATAGGGAATAGGGAAGTAGTTAGCTTACTAGCCGAAGTTAGCGGCTCTAAAATTATTTTTATTAGTACGCCGCTTAAGGGCGCGAACTACCCCGAAACTATTTAATTGAATTATTCGACAATTAGCGAGGCCGCCTCTAGTTTAGCGAACGTAGCCTTAGTACGGTCGTTATATTTACGTAGGCGGCAGTTCTCCAATTTTAAAATATAAATACGGGCGGCGGCCTACGTATCGGCTACGCTAATATCGGCAAAAGCCGTAACGTCCGCGCTAAATTCAATTAGAATTCCGTTATTCGATTGAAATAATAGATATAAATACTTACGCGGGGGGGCGGATGTATCCGCCGCGTTCGAACCACGGTAGGCCGTTAACAACGTTTTAGGCGTGGCGCCAGAGCTCCTTCTCCTCGGAGGTTTCCTCTTCGGCCGGTATAGCGTCCTAAGTATTACGGGCGCGGGTGAGAAACCCAAGCGCGGGCCGGCAAATCAAATTATCGTCGTAATAACGAACGTATATATTGCAGCCCGGAGGGCGTACGTAGCGTATCCCCTCCTTAGTATACTCGATGTAATTAGGTAGCGACGGGGCAGCGGTATTAGATAAGGGAGCGTTCTAATTGCGAAAAATATAATTAGCCGACTAGATAGCGATATTATAAGGATAAAAGGTGAGGTATGGATAAGGTATAATTAATAAAACTTACAACGGCGGCGTGCGTATTATAACGGGCATTAGTAAGAGCGGCCATCCTTTTACGGCGCACTTCGCGGCGCTCGGCCGTGAGGGGGTGAGGGGGGCGATTACGGCCGCGCGACGGGGTAACGGATTCTATTTGTCTAGCCTACGTTAGTTCGCAGTTACGTCGGTACAAAAGTGCTATCAAAAGTAGGGAATCGGTAAAATTGACCTACGTTTTATAAGGTTAGAGCCGGCGAAAATGAAGAATTAGGATGGGGAGGCGCGAGCGGCAGACAGTACAGCGGCGGATGGGAGGCGCGAGCGGCAGATAGTACAGCGGCGGATGGGATGCGGCGGCCGAAGAAAAAGAAGAAAGGAAGAAGATAGAAAGAGGGGGCTTGATTGATCGTTTTGAGCAAGAAGAGGGAGACGCGACGGTGGGGCAACGCTGTAAAACTTTAGTGGAGCTGGGTAGAGCTATGACGTAAGGTGAGAATGCCCTGTCGGAAGTGCTTGGCGGGCGCGGTACGAGAGGTGTAGTAGAGTTAGAAGCGGGAATTAGTAGAAGCGAGAGGATATATACGATTTTATTAGCTAGAAGGGCGGGAGGGGTGGGGCGGCAGTATCGTAAGAGATTATTAGTAGTGTAGATAGCGTTTTTTAAAAAGAAAGGTGTAATGTTAGTAGGGATATAGTACTCGAAACGATCTACGAAATAGAATTACAATTAATACCGCCCTCCGACCATTACGTATATTAAAATGTAACTAATTGTAGAAGTGTAGCTATAGAGTTCTAATTATTTTGGTACTTTGTACGATTTGTAGAGTGCGATGGTGGTTGAGAAAAGCAACTTTTTAGTAACCGAATTAGCAAATGCCGAGGCGTAGAGAGTAATGGAGAGGCATTGAGAGCAGTATTCGGGTTACTTTACACATGCCCTTGACCTCGGCCCTCAATCGGAGCGCCAAGATTGTAATAAGGGTATCGCCCTATACCGTAAGCAAAATCTAGCCGACTTCGGAAGCTTTAACAATTAATTTTAATTGTTTCGAATTATTGGAAATAAAAAGATTTTATATAATTAGTCCGGAACTAGTTCGGAATTAATTATATTTTTATATATTTAAAATATATTAAATGAATAGTATATTATTATAAAGATATTAATTTAACGGTTTGAGAACTAGTTCTAAATAAGTTCTCTAATAATTTAAATAATATTAATGAAGTAAGAATTTAGGTTATATATATTAATTATATTAAATAGATTTTTAAATATATATATATTAAATTCTTATACTTTTCTTTTAATATAAGTCTTTAAATTAGTATTATATAAACAAATTTAATAAATTATATTTTTGAAAGAAAAGGATATAAAGTAAATAATTATTTATAAAATATAATTGAATATAATCAAGAAATTGAAAAATATAATAGAATTATATTTAATAAAGAATTTATAAATAATAATTTAAATCAATTAAATAGCTTATATAATATATGACTTTAAATAGTATTTATATTTTAATAATTCTACTTTATTACAATTAGAACTAGTTTAAAATAAGTTCTTTTATAATTTAAATACTTTTTAAAATTAATATATAACGGCGGTTATATTAAATATAATATATCTTTATTTATTACTATTTCTTAAATTAGAATGCTCTATATTATTAATAAAGTTAATTTTCCAATTTATATAGAAAATACTGTAATTTATTCTATTTTGAAATAGAAATAATATTAAATAACGTTCTATTATATTATATTAAGAAATATAATTCGCAAATTTAAAAATTAAATATATATTAGAACTAATTAAATATTACCGCTTATAATTCGATTTAATAAAAGTATTTATATAATATATAATTTTGAATAGCGCTTATATTTTTATAATTCTATATTATTATTATTAGAACTAATTTAGAATAAGTTTTCTTATAATCTAATTATTTTTTAATATTATTAATATTATTTAAATTTTATATTAATTGCTAAACATATAATAAATTATTTGTGTATTTATTTATAGAAAGAATAATATTATAATATATATATAAAAGAATATTATATTACATTTCAAATAATCAACCTTAAAAAAGAAGATTGAAAATAAATAATAATTAAATAAAATAATAATTATTAAAAATATAATATATATAAATAATAAAGGAGTAATATAATCAAGAATTTAATTTAATAAAGAAATATATTTAATAGATATTCCTATATAATAATTTACCTTACGTATATATATATAGTTTTAATATAAATAATATTAAAAACGCTTATTAAATAAAATTTATAAGAGGAGTTCTAATTAATACTTATTTAAAATATAAAGGTTTAAAGAAAGAAATTCTTTGATAAAATGTGACTAAATATAATAAAACATAATAAATATATATTATATATAAATATATATATATAATAAGAATTAACTTTATATAATTTAATTAATTTAATACTTTATATAATATATAATTATTATTCGAATAATATTAGAATAAATTTAATTACAATTGAATTAATACCATAAAATAGGTATTTAAATATAAATTATTTATATATTATATTTATTATTATACTATAAAGAAATTGTCTTATTATTCAATATAAAATAGATTTATTTTTAATTATATATAAGAAGGATTATCCAAAGTAATAGAATTTAAATGTATTTTAATTTTTAATATATAATAGAATTTATATTGAAAATCTTAAATAAATTATATATAAAAGTATCGAAATATAGAAAGGGGAATAAATATATAGATTTATTTTAAAACGAATTTACTTTTTAAAAAAACTTAATTATATTAAATATTTAATTCTTTTTATAATAAAGGATAAATAAATAAATACTTATTAATATAATTTAAATTACTATATATCTTCAATAATAATACTAGTACACCAAATTAAATTATTATTTAAATTAATATTTTATTATATTAATTTTAAATTAATTACATATTAATTACAAAATTAATAATAATTGATCTTTCTTTAAATTTCTTATTATTTATTCAAATATTATAAATTCTCATATCTAATATTATATATAATATCAAATACAATATTATATATAAAATTATATATAAAATTATATATAAAATTACATATATAATTACGTAGTATAATAAATATAATATATTACTTTTAGTAAAATCTTTAGGTATAAAATCCCTCTTCGAATTTTATTTTTAAATTTAAACCTTCCCCTTTCTTTCTTTTTGTATTAACCTTATTTCGATTTCGGTACGTATAATATATTTCTCAGATTTTTTTCAAATCTATTTTAGAAATTTTTCAGATTATTTTCACTTTAGTTTGAAAATACTAATATTTAATAGTACTAATCCAATCTAGAACTGATTTACGACGAATTGGAATTATAATTCCTAATTATTCGAAATATAAGGCCTATAAAGACTACGTCGTTTTATAGTAGCATCCGGAAAGTTTCCTTCCGTTTATTTTTAATAATATAAGTTTAATTCGTTATTAATTTATAATTAATTTAAGACTAATTCTCAATTTATTTTAGGATAAAGAGGTTTAAATTATTATTAGCGAAGTTATTTACTGTTTAAAGAAGCCTAATAATATTATATACCCTAATATTATAATTTATATTTATTTATAATTAATTTTAAATCGATTTTATATTAATCTTTTTAGTTTTTTTTAGTACAATTAGGGTTCGACTTCTAATTTACGTAAATATATAATTAAATACGAAATACCGAATAAAATTAAAGTTATTATTAATACTTATAGTATTGGCGGCCCTAATTTAAAAGAGAATTCGGTTTTTACTAGTGAATAATTAATTATAAACTAGTTTTTAATTGATTTGAAATTAATTTAGGTAGAAAATTATATTAATTTGATAAAATTTTCTAAGGAGAATAATAATAAGTCCGAGACTTATTCGGGCCCTACCTTAACTTTAGCCCCCCTTTCCCGCTTATAAAAAAGTAAGAAGGCTTTAAATAAAAAATATAGTACGGACGAAGACGATAAGGGTACCGAGGAGAATAGCGAGGATAATAACGTAGGTTATTCGCCGGCGAAGAAGATAAAGATTTTTTTTAGCCTTAAATTAGTTTGGATTAAAAATAGTATAATAAATAATTTAAATTCGTTTAAAATTAATTACGGATTAGTATAAGATTTAATGTATATTTAGCCTTCGTACTATTAAATAAAGAAGGCCTATATTACCGACGTCCTCAAGAAATATTTAATTGAAGATATAAAGATTTAGAAGTATAAAGGCTATATTAAATCTAATACTAAATATAAAATCCTTAACCTATTCTAAACTTATTTAAAATTAATATAGGACTAATTTAGGCCTTAAATTTAAACGTCCTATAGAGGACGAGGACGAGGGGTATTCGATTTAGAATTATTTTCCGTTCGATAAATATAAGCATGCCTTAAATACCCTCTTAAAGGAAAGGAATACTACTTAGAAATAATGATTATTACTTTATTTAAATCAGGATTAATTACGGATTTAATTAAATATAATCCTCAATTAATTATTATAATTTAATTCTTAACTATAATTAATTAAATCCTTTAATACATTAATTCTATTTTACAAATATAATTATTAGTGAATTTTATATTCTACTATATAATATTAATAAAGTTCTAAATATATATTTTATAATATAATAATATTAAATAAGAATAATTAATATAAGACTTATTAAAAATTTGAAAAGGACTAGTCTTAAATTAATTTTATTAAATATTATTTATTACGGAATGCGTTTCGTAGTAACTATATAAGACCACTTGAACGACCGAATAACTAAGGTAACTTCGGTTATTTGTATCCTTTTATTAGAAACTCGGACTTTAAGATGTAGTAGTTTTTAAGCGCCGTAATACTTAACCGAAGCTAAAAGGCTACGAGTTCGAACCTCGTAGTTGGAAAAATCTTTAGATTTTTCGGATGCCCTTATATAGGTTCCTCTTTACGGAGATGTACGCGATTCCAAATCGGATGAATGCATTGCCGTCGCTTAATTGAGAGCTCCCGTTCGAAAAGTTCGATCGATCCCTAAGGAAGTGTATTGGTATTTTATCCGTTAGGAGGGGGTCGAGGTTCGGGACGAACCTCTTAATATAAGGGGGGGAATATTACGGAATATGTTCTGTAGTAATTATATAAGACTACTTGAGCGACCGAATGACCAGCTTCGGTTACTTGTATCCTTTTATTGGGAACTCGAACCTTAAGATATAGTGGTTTTTAGGCGCTGTGATATTATTTATAAGATGTTATAAAACGGATAATTAATTATAATTATTCTTTATAGTAAACTATATATATATATAATAATATAATTTAGTATTAAGAAGTTCAAGGTTTTTGATTTTCTTTTAAATTGTATTCCTTTATTTTTATAAATATTTAAAATGTAATTTATTAAATATAATTAAACTTATTACTTTATTTTAAAATATTATTTTATATAATTTAATTTATATTTTACAAATTAATTTAATTATATATATTCTTATTATTTACTTTATATAAATAAAAAATTATATATTACTTTTAATAATACTATTAATATAAAAAGCTTTAAAGAATAAAAAGAAATTCAACTATTGAATTAAATTATTAAATATAACAATATAAAAGCATATATATTTAATAGTATTTAAATTTAATAAACATTATATTATTTATTAATAATAATGTAGAAACCGTTTTAAAATTCAATATATATTAATATTAGAAAGGAATAGTAAAATTATTTAGAATTACGTCTTTATATAGTTCTATATTAATTCAAAACTTAATTTTAATTAAAAGGGTAAATATAAATAATTTTTATAGCGTAAATATTTATAATTAATCTTTTATAATATTATGAAATAAAATAATAAAATTAATAATTAATATCTATTATTACTCTATAGTAAATAAATTTTAAATTAAGATAATAATATAAATTAAACTGCTCGAAAAATTATTAATATATATATATATATATATATATTTAATATTAATTAAAATATTAAGTTCTATATTTAATAAATTTAAAGCGAATAGAAAATTAAATTAGAATTTTATTTCTTTTATAAATACAATATTTAAATATTTACATTAAACTTTCTTAAGTAATTCATTATTAATCGTTATTAATCGAACATATATTAAAAATTGATTATAGACTAATTTAAAATATATTTAATAATAGCATTTCTTTTAAAATTTAAATATATAAATTATAACTTTAATCTTTCTTTTTAATTATAAATTAAAGGTTTTAACTCAATTAAATTTAAAATATAAATTAAAATATAATTAATTAAGAATAAGTTTAGAACTAAATTTAAACCAATTCCCCTTTTCCCTCGTAATTTTAGAATTTTAAACTTAACTTCAACTTTTTTAGTTTTAGTTTCGGCTTTTTTAACTTTAGTTATAACCTTTTTAGTTTTAGTATTAGCTTTTTCTATTTCCAATTCTAAAATCCTAAGCCGACAATCTTCTCCTTCGTTATTAAACGGTATTACTTTGGATTCTAATAACTTCTATTTCCTAAATAATTTATCATTAATTAAAGATTCGTTAAGAATTAATTAAAAATTAATTTAGTACTTATTTAATAATAATTAAATAAAGATGTTAAAGCTATTGAAAATTGCCCTTCTATATTACTCTACGTAGGCGACGAATAAAGGCTAACTAAAGGAGTAGAATAGAGAAATAAATTTTGAAAGAAATTATTATTTAAAGAAGTAAATTTCGATAGAATAGGTATTTGTAGCGAATTTCCTATAAAGTTATACGTTGAAATAGTAAGGTCAATAATTAAAATTTATTACTTCTCTATATTAAATTAATTTTAAACTAATCCTTAATATAATTAAAATTAATTAACTTATTAATTTTATTATCTTACCATTGGAATCCTCTTATAAAGCGTTTACTCTTCGATTATATTTTATAATTAAAACGCCCATCCTTCTACTATAGAGGCGCTGCGGTCGGGCCCACCAAAGGTGTTTTACGGAAGATCCATACTAAAGGTCGTAGTCCGTAGGCCTACTAAAGTACTAAAACTGGAAAGAGCGGCGGTTCTATTTATTACCGGTTAAAATACAAAAAAATAGTACTACTAAGTAGCCCGTGCGCACTATTGATACTGTATCCCGATCGCCCAAAAAGGAAATTGTATCGTTATTGCAACCAAATTTACCTTTGGATTAATACCATTCTTCGACTAGAGGATATATCCTCGTATACTCAATTGCAGATTGTTCGCCTGATTTTTGCGGTCATTTTGGTACTCTGTGCAGCCTGTGCAGTGCGCTAGTTATTGAGAAAAATCGGAAAGAGTATCAAAATCAATAGTTTTAATCATTATCTAAATGCGACCGTAGTTCCAAATAACCAAGTCCCCAAAATGACTAAGTCATTTCAATAACTAAAACCCCTAACCCTGAAGATAATTGGCAAATTGGAAGCGATAAGGAAAGAAAGTAATAAGAACCAAATTTCCAAAATGACCAAGTTTTTTCAATAACTAATAACTCTAATCCTAGAAATAGATAAAAAAGGTACTAAAATGATAAGAAAGAAAAGGTGGTCATTTTGTACCCGGTTAGAAGTTAATCCGGCCTTTGCTTGAGGAGCAATTTTGATTTAAAAAAATTTGCCGAATAAGTTTTTAAGAAAAAAGAAATTTGGAAAAAAAAGGAAAAAGAAATTATAAAAAAGGAAAATAGTATTAAAACGATAAAAGTATAAGGACGGTTACGTTATACCTAGTTAAAAGTTAATTCGGCTTTTAGTTAAATAGGATTTCGAATTTGAAAATATTTAATAAATAAATAATAAAGAATTAAATTTAGGAAAGTTTAACTTTTTTTTTCTAAAAAAAAAGAATTTACCTATTAATATAGAAGGTAGAATAGGCGTTTCACTATCTTCCTCGGGTATATCCGGCTCCGCCTAAGGAAATACTATTTTTAAAATTAATATTAAATTTCTGTTTAATTTTAACGTACTAAAGAGTATTCGTATTTAATTAAGTATTATTAAATATTAATTAATAATTAATTTAAAATAAATTTAAAATTAGTTTAGCTTAAATATTTTACTTATTTATATATAATATATAGTCGATTAAATAAGTATTCCAATTATATAATTATTAATATAAAATTTTAATAGTATTAATATAAGGATTTATTTAATTCTAATATTTTAATATTATTTTAGAATACGCTAGATTAAGGCTAGCCCGAATAGTTAGGGATAATTTATATTTAGCCTAATTATAAATTTCGATTCTTTTATTATTTATTACTAAATTAGTTTTTAATTAATTTTAAACTTATTTTAAATAAAATATATTAATTAACTATTAGTAAATTGAAATATAATTATTTAAAATATAGTATTCTAAAAGATTTAATATTTATTACTCTAATATTTTATTATTTCGAATAAACCTTTTTCTATTACGTTAAAAATAAATATAGTATAAGCGAACGTTCTTTTTAATATAGTATAATTAATTATAATTATATTTATTAAGGTTAGAAAAGTAATTTCTAAAAACTAATAAAAAGAGTATTAATATAAAATTTATTTGGAATTAATTTTAGATTAAATATAAATTAAAAAGAAAATAATATTAATAATTACCTTATAATCCTAATTAATAGTAATATTGTATAGGCCTTCCCTATAGAAGTCTACCTACTTTATTTTATAATTATATTATTTTTAAAAAAATATTAAAAACGATTTCGAAGGTATATTAATATATTAATATAGTATTAAAGTTTATTAGTATTCTAATAAGAGGAATAGTTAAAAAAAGGTAAGGCTAATTTAATATTAGTACGGAACGTATTTAGAATTTATTTAAAATTAATTCAAATATATATTTTATTAAATTAATTTAAGATAAATAACCTATATAATTTTATAATTATCCTTTTTAAAAAGTATTTATAATTTATATTTAATTTAAAAGATTTAAATAAACCTTTTTTAAAGAATTCTATTTAGTCTTTATAGAAGTAAATAATAATAAAGTTTTTTACTATTATTGAAAAAGTACTAAATATATTATAAACAAATTAATTATTAATTCCGAATTCGTTAGGAATTAATATAGAATTAATTTAATAAGAATTTGAAATAATTTATTCCATTAGGATTATTCTTATATAGAATTTTATTATAGGGTAGTAGTTAATATACCTATATAATATATACTTCGAATTCTATATTATAAGTAGAATTACATCTATCTTTTAAATAATTTAGCGGACGTAACTATAGTATACGCTACTTTATTATAATTAATTCTATTTAAATAGTAGGATATTACAGGTTCAATTCCCCGTAGTAATATTTAGAGGTAGGTTTTTCAAGTGTATCCGACTACGGTACTCAATCCTTAGGGGACTTAGTAGTAATACCGTAGGAAAAATAGCGAGTACTTATTAAAAGATATTACTAAATTGCCCGCTCGCATTTGGAGGGCGCGGAGTAATTAAATATTACAAGCTACCCTATTGAAAAGCAATGCTTTTAAATAATATTATATAAATACCTTCTCTTAAATGTAAAATCCGCTTTAAAAAGAAGTAATATTACAAAATAGTAATTAATATACTTATATAATATATACTTCGGGTTCTACTTTATAAGTAGAATTATATTTATTTTTGAAATAGTTTAGCAGACGTAGTTATAGTATATACTACCCTATTATAAATTTACTATTAATAGGCGATTATAATATTAGAAGAATTAAGTAGCTAATAGATTATTCGATATTTTTTGATAAAAAGTTATAACTATTTAATATTAGTATAATTTAAATATAATTTATTAAATGTAAGTTTATTTTATTTAGTTAAATATTTTTGAAAGAAGGGATTCCGAATTAGGCCAATTATTAAAAGGAATTTATTTTTAATTAATTTGGAATTGAATGTAGATTAAATTAGAATTTAACTTTAATTTATTTTAAATAATATTTAAATTATTAATCCGGGTAAGAAGGTAGGAAAACTACTCTTAGATTTTCTTTAATATTTTAAATAATAGGAGGCGAAAGTAGTAATAAAGATTATAAGAAATAAGAATAATATAATAAATATTATTTAAGTATATTGGAATATAATAATTCTAAATTATTTTATAGTTTTTAAATTGTATTATATTTCTTTATCTTTAGGGATAATCGGTACTTAAAATAGGAATTAGTCTCGAATAAATTTAGAACTAGAATAAAACAAATTTAGAATTAGAATAGAATTAAATTAAAATTAATACGTATTATAAAACTTTTAATACTAATTATTAGAAACCTATTCGGTATAATTCTCTTTTTCGATTACTACTCCTAATTAGGTAGTTCTATCGAAAATAAGCCTTATTAATATTTAAGAAGGATAAAAATTTTAAAGTATAAAACGATTCTAATAGCCTTGCGAACCGCTTTTTTAATTTAAATATTTTAAAGAGTAAATAAGTTAATTATTATTCCGCCCTTATAAAAGAATTAATTCCTATTTAATCTTTAATTAATTTAAGATTATTATTTATAATAAAATTATATTATACGAAGTAATAATTATTAAAAGGTGTAAGATACCCTTTTTTATAGAAGTTATTAATTATAATTAATATAAATCTAAAAATAAATTTATTAATAATAAATTTTAATTAAGTATAGAATTAATTTATATTAAAAATAGAATTAATTTTACAATATTATTTAATTCCCTATTGGGCTATTATCTTTAACTATTCAAATTTAGGATTCTATATTAATAGTTTTTGTATCGATTTTATAAGAATTACTATTCTTATAAAGGTCCTAAATCCTCGAATCGAAATATTAATAGTCTTTAAACTTTATATAAATTAAAACGTAACGATAATAGGGAATTCCGGTATTATAGGGCGAGAGGGTACCGTTAGGGGTAGGGTAAAATATACGTTATTGTACGAAGGAGGAGAAAGGGAAGTATACGTAGAGGATTGGCTATATAGGCGAAAGCCTAGATAGGCTAGTCCGTATACGCGTACGTGAGATTATACGTAACGAAGTATATAATTAGTGCGAATATATAGTTCTAGGCTATAGTATAAAGTATTGGTATGGTATATGTGCGGTTAGTGTAGTGCAATTATATTACAGGTTAGCCCTATAATATTATCCCCCCTCAAAAGAAGTTCGTAGAGTTGAAAAATCTATATATACGTATAATAATAGACCTATTCCTTTATAAACCATTGTAATCTACGAATTACGTTGGGGGCAGCTTCCCAAATTATATATCTATCAACTATCGTATAACCCTCCTAAACGTTAGGTATAATTTATCCTCTATATCCTTACTAACCGTTATATTTGTTGTAAACGTTGTAACCGTATCTGGGAGCGGCCTTATTATATCGATTACGGAGGCCGTTTCTCGTTAGAGGCGAGTAGAGCGACGCTAAGGGGGCTCTAGTACTAGAAAGGGCGCCGGGGCGGCTGGGGAGTCGGAAGCGAATCGGTAGAGGAGGCTTTGGACTTCTAATAGGACAGGCTTATCCGGGTTCTCGCAATGGAATTATTATAAGTAATGTTCGCAATCGATGACGTTACTAACGGGCTCCTAAGTAGGGTTACCGGTTTTTTATTTAACGTAGTATTTTTAGTGAAAGTTGGAGCCCTTTTAGGTATAGTCGATGAACTTTTCGAACGCCTATTCTTTATATTCTTCGTAGTCGTCGGTTTAAATTATTACCCGTCTTTTATTAACTTTAATATTAATTGTAGTATTTTAGCCCGGTATCCCCTTACTTAACTACGGTTATACTATAGAAACGTAGAAGATTGGTGAGTACTTTATATTAATAGGTAGGGCGAAGTGAACTATGTAAGATTCGGCCCAGACGATTTTAAAAGGTCCTTCCTAGCGGGGGGAGAATTTAGCGTAAGGGCGGCCGTTAGCGAGGTTGGTTGTATTTAGAAGGACCATATCGCTAATACGATACTTGGGGGAATCGACGCGCTTCCTATTAGCGTTATCCTTATATCGCTCCTACGTACGCCGTGACTGCTAGACCGCGAAGTCCTAGATCTTCTGGAAGCGGTCTGCCAGCTCGTTGGCCTATGTTCCTTGAGCTGTGCCGGCGACAGATCTGGCGGTGGCGGAGTACGGGGTTCCGTGCCTATGCAAGGGTGATGGCCGTAGTTGGCGAAGAACGGTAAAATCCCCGTTAACGAAGAGATGGTATTATTACTAGCGAACTCCGCGAGTGCTAGCCACTTCGCCTAGTCCGTTTATGCCTAATTAATGTAAAACTTTAAGTACTATTCTATCTCTACGTTGATACGTTCGGTTTGAGCGTTGGTTTACGGGTGGAAGGCAGAGGTCAGCTTGCGAATAATAGATAGCTTCTTATAGAGGGTAGACTAGAATTATAATACGAATTAAGTGCCTCTATCGGACAGGATGCTGTCCGGTAGGCCGTAGATCGAGTAGATGTAATCGATAAAACGGTCGGCTAATTCCTCGGCTTCGAGGGTTATAATCGCAATATAGTGACGTATCTTTATAAAGCGGTCGACGACGACGGCGATGTATTTGAAAGTTTGGCCAAGGTGAATACTTTCTAGTAGCGGGGTGATATAGTCGACCGAGATATCCTTCTAGGGTATTAGAAAGACGGCTACGGGTTTGAGGTAACCGGCGGAACCGCGCTTTAACGACTTAATCTTCGTATATAGGAGATAGCCCTTATAGAAAAGCCTCACGTCGTTATACATCCCTTCCTAGTAGAAGTCGCGTTATAGAAATTCGTACGTAGCGTTACGGCTAGGGTAGCCTACGTTAGGAGTATTATATTGCCGACTAATTAATTAGAATTAGAGGTTTTTATTATAAGGGTTGATAATAATTCTGTCCCGCTACTTCGCAATATTATTAACGACGTAGTATTCTAAGAAGGCCCTATAGAAAACCTTTTTAATAGTTAATAGCCATTATCGATAGGCTTCGTCCGTTAGGTAGGAGACCAGCTTTTATAAGAAGACGAACGTTTCGTAGCTAGTACGGATTAAGTCGTTGGTAGATTTAGTATCGAGGTCTTCTTGGCCTAATAAATAAAGCGAGAAGCCGGCGGCGGAATCGTCGGATTCGAAATAACCTTCTTCAAATTAGGAGGGGTTTAGCAAAGCTCTTTTATAGGCGATTAAGCGTTATCCTCCTCGCCGTCTGGGCGGTCGTTGGGTTTACAATTTAAGGCGTTTAGACGAAAGTTCTTTAAGCCGGAGGTGTACTTAATTAAGAAATTGAAACGCAATAAGAATTAAAATTAGTATATATACCGCTGGGTAAACTGTTTATTGGTCGTAAAAGTCTATAGATTCTTATAATCGGTTAAAATATTGAACGGCTATTAGGCTCCTTCGAACTCTAGCCTCCACTCTTCTAGGGCTTTAATAATAGCTAATAATTCTTTATTATAGACGTCGTAATTATATTCCTATAAGGTATATTTAGCCGAAATGTAAGCTATAGGATAGAGAACGCCGTCGTTACTATATTATAAAAGGGTACCGCTTACAGCCCAATTGGAAGTATCCGTCTTAATAACAATCTTTTTAGTCCAATCGTAGATCTTCAAAATAGGACCCTTAATAAAGGCCTTTTTAAAGGATTTAAATGCCTTCTAATAGTCAGTATTCTAAGTCCAAATTGCGTCTTTCTTTATAAATTTATAAAGTAGGGTCGCTATAGTCGAGAAATCCTTAATAAATCGTCGGTAGAAGTTCGCGAACCCTAAGAAGGATTGTAAAGACTTTTTTAACTCCGGGGCTTACTACTCTATAATTACTTTAATTTTTTCTAAATTTATTTTAATACTTCCCGGGGTAATAATTAATCCTAAATACTTTATACGTATTATATAGAATTCGTACTTATTAATATTAATATTAAGGCCCGCTTTAATAAACCTATCGAAGATATTATTAACGTACTACTTGTAATTTCGTATATTATCCGAATAAATAAAGACGTCGTCGAAGTATACGGTTGCGTAGACGTCGAAGATATTGTAAAGGATATTATTAATATAATTCTAAAAAGCCCTAGAAGCGCCTTATAAACTAAAAGGAACGATTAGGGATTTAAATAAGCTAAACCGTATTATAAAGGCGGTTAGCCATTCGTAATTTTATTTAATACGAATCCTATTAAAGGCCGCGATAATATCGAGCTTAATAAAGATCTTAATACGGCAAATTGCGTCTAAAGTCTCTTTAATAAATAATAATAGGTAATAGGATTTAAGGGTTATATTATTAATATTTCTATAGTTAATATAAATACGGACTCCACCTCTTAACTTCTTAACGAATAGGATTAGAATTAATACTTTAAATTGGGAGGGCCGGATAAACTTCTTCTTAAAATTATTGTCGATTTATTTTTTAATAATATTAAATTTATTTAAATTAAAGGCGTAACCGCGAAAAGCGGGCGGCGACGCTCCCGGACGGAATTTAAGTTTAAAATTGTACGAATAGTTAGGGGGAAGAACTTTAGCGCCCTCCTATTTAAAAGTACTAATATAATACTAATATTATTTAGGGAGCTTGGCCTAAATTTAGGCGTCGGTCTTAGGAGGTTTATTTACTTTCTCGTAGAATTTTATAACGTTTTCAAATATAATTTTATTAATATTAATACCGTTAGTAGTAAAATATTTATTAATAGCTTCCTCGCAGTATAGGAAATTATCGCTAGTACCGTTAATCTATATAGAATTAGCGACCTTTACGGCGCGTAAAACGGCTACGTCGCCCTTCCTTATTAAAGTATCGATCTACCGATAATAATTATTGCCGAAGAATCTCTTATATTTCTATCCTTTACCTATTAATACCTCTTTAACTATTTTCGGCGTTAAATTATCGCTTACGCTCCTAGGATTTAAAACGCCTCCTTCTTCCTCTATTTTCCTATTTTCTTCAATTATCTTCTTAATATCCTCCTCTATATTAGCCTTAGTCGTACGGATAACGCGGAATTTATACATTTCGGCTAGCTAATTGAAATTTATTATAGAGAACTCCTTAATATCGTTAGGGTTAATAGGACCGTTAAGGATATTATAGAGATAGACCGGGATTCGGTAATTTATAACCCTAGTACGGGTTCCTCTAGCAATACGGTAGGGGATTAGGACTATACGGGGAATTTAAAGTCCTATTAGGAATGCGGAAAGTATAATAATCTTACTTCCAATAACTTTGCCGATTGGAGATATACCTAGCCGGTTGGCCACGCGGTTCTTAAACCGGTTGAACCTCTAGCGGACGGTTCGTCTTACGATTATAGAAATAGATAGGCGGCGGGCGGACTCTATTTATAGTAGTTTTAATTCTCCTTCGTCGGATATTTCCTTACAAGACGGCTTTTTATACGCGGGACGAGTACCGGGTACGTTAAAGCGAAGAATAGAGAGGTAGCGAGCCGCTAAGGGAGCGCAACGGTTAGCGGCTCCGTAAGGGAAATAGCCACGTTGCTCGCAGGCGGGGCCGAAACGAAGGGAATCGCTAAGCTAGTCGATACCTAGCGCGTAATATATTAACTAAAAGTGGCCGAAAATAACGGGGTTGTCCTCGGCGAAGTCGTAAATAAGTAGATCGATAACCTCGTAGTAAACGCTTGCCTACATCATTAATTTAGAAAAGTAGGTAATATTACCTTTCGCCTAGCCGTTAATAAAGTATAATAACTTAGGGATTGGCAATTTAAAGAAAGGTAACTGGTATCGAAAAACGAAGCGGCGGTTAATAAAACTAAGAGTAGTACAACTACTATTAATAAAGGTAGAATAATATAATTTATGCAATCTATAAAATAGGTAGATAAAGAAATTTAATAAATTAGGGTATTTATAACGGCTATCTATTAAAAATCTATTTATTTTAATAATATCTAACTATATAGGGACGACCTTTTATTTTCCTCCTCTTTATCTAATAGATTAATACTTCTAAACGCAATTTAATTAGGAGGCTATATATTTCCCTAACCGTAAACGGAACTATTCTCGTTATTAACGAACGGGCTAATAAAGCCGGGCTAGTAAACGGAGACCGGGTAATAATAATCGCCGGGGCCGGGGGTACCGGGAGCTAGAGCGCCTATCGGTATATTAATTATACTTATAGCGTAAACCTAATAGCCGCCGCCGTAATTAGAGCGCTATTAGCCGTAGCCGTACTAACCCTAGGCTAGCTGCTACTATTAGCCGCCGTTACTACTACCGTTATTATTACCGTTAGCGTTATTATTACTATTATTATTATTATTACCGTTCTTATCTTTACCCTTCTTTTTATTATAAGGTTTAACTTCTTTCTTAAAATTAACGTACGAACGGCACTCAGCCGAATAGTAGCCTTTCTTGCCGTAGCGGGTGTATATTCCGTTTTTTATACGGAATTTAAAGATATCGTTGTCGATAATACGAGAGATTTGGATATTAGAAGCGGATATAGCGTCGAGGTCTATAGCGTTACCGCTTTAACTAACGGTGGCCTCGCCGGTAGAGGCGGAGGCGCTAGAGGTGCCGGCGGCGGTAGCGCCGGTGCCGGTCTTGTAGTAAGGGTTAGTATTCCTATTATACTAGTCTTTGTCTTCTAAATTTTTTGCGAGGTTACGAGCGAACGTAATCTATTCATTATATTTATCGTTAGCAAGCTGGGGGTTTTGGTAAACGATGGCGGTACGAATACGCTTAGAGATTTTCTAACGTAAGTAATAAATCTTTATACTATCGTTAAAGTTGTAACGGTCGACGAGACGGGTGAATTCGTCTTCGAACTCTTACTATTTTATACCTCTAGTCATCTTCAACTCCTCAGGTTCGCGACGAAAGTAGATGATAATATTAATGTTATTATACTTCTTAGTGAGCTCCGCTAGTAATTCGCTCGCCTTGGTCTATTTAGCGGGTAGGTTGTCCAGGATGTTAGTGAGCTCTATTTCAATGGCTTCGAAGGGAGTACCTTCGATAGAGCGGGCGATAAGCGAGAACTTTTTGCGTTTAGAGTTGAAAAGCTGGGGGTCGTTAGACCAGGCGAGTTGAATACGAAGGCGCTAAGTACGGTATTTAGTAATACGTTCGATAGCGGTGCTTTTACCGTTAAACGCGGGCGATATAGTAATATATAATACCGATTTATAGCCGCTGCCATCGTCCGTAGTGGCTATAGTATCTGGCTCGTCGTTGCTGGGCTCGTCGTTATTAGGCTCGTCGTTATTAGGGGGTTCGTTAGGAGGTTCGTTGGGAGGCTCGTTAGGAAGCTCGCTAGGGGGTTCGCTAGGGCCGTTAGGGGGAGTAGGAGCCGAGGGAGCGAAGCGCTTACGAAGGTCGGTAAGGGCTTTCTGGTGCTTCTCCGTCTATCTTTTATAGGCTTCCCTAGAGTTAACGCGGAAGTCTTTAAATTCCTTCGTAAATTTAGTAATATTAGCGTTAAAGTTGCCGATTTAATTTTAATAAAAAGTGCGAATCGCCTAAATTTCATTAGCGTACGAAGTTTATAAAATACTAACTTAATTACGGTAAAAATTCCGGACGGCCTTTAGTTCATTATTATAGGAGGTTTGGAATATAGTGAATTAATTATTATATTCCTATACTTTAAGGGTAGTTTGTACTTAAAGGGTGGCGATATTATTATTGCGACGAGTAAATTCGTATTATACCGACTCGAACTCTTCTTCGAACTCTCGAGCTTAGGATTTAGTTACAACGATATCGTTACGAAGGAGACAATAAATAGCCGTAAAAAAGATTTAGAAAACTAGGAGGTAGGCGAAGTTAAAAGTGTACTCGAGGGGGACGACGATGGGCAGCTCAACTATTTAGTTATTAAAGCCTTTAAGTACTTAAACTAGAGTTTTAAACTAATCTTAATACTCCGGGTCGAGGGCTATAAGGGCGTTGACTATAATAATCGCAATAAAGTTATCGGTTATTAGGGGAGTACGTAAGAGAGCGTTATTGGATATTAATCGCTAAATTAATACGCTAGATAGGTATAAGGGAAAGAAGAGTACGAGCTATTTGACGATGCTCGGCTTGGTGGTTACCTGGCTCGACGGTTGGGATTGCGATTAAGGTCTTAATTATATAAGGACGAGTCTTAATTAATTAATTAATACGATTCGAATACAATCAATCTTCCTCTATTAAATAATAAGTGTGTATAGTGCAATAGCTTAGTACAACAAATTATTACGGGGCGAGAGGGCACCGGTAGGGGTAGGGTAAGATATACGTTATTATACGAAGGAGGAGAAAGGGAAGTATGCGTAGAGGATTGGCTATATAGGCGAGAGCCTAGATAGGCTAGTCCGTGCGCGCGCACATAAGACTACACGTAACGAAGTACGTAACTAGTACGAGTGTATGGCTTTGGGCTATGGCACGAAGTATTGGTATAGTATATATACGGTTAGTATAGTACAACTACATTACAGGCTAGCCCTGTAATATCCGGCGAGAAAAATAAAAGTTATTGATTTCTTATTTCTTATTTATTCTTTATAATATTAGATCTAAGAGAATTATATTAGATTTGAAATAAATATAGAATTAGTTTAAGATTAATTTGTATTAAATTTAATTTATATTTTAATATAACTTTTTAAGTATTTTAAAAATAAGAATTTCTATATTAATTATATACTTAATATTGTTAATAGACGTCTTTAAGTATTTTAAGAGGGTAGATATATAAATTAAACGTTTTATTTCGATTGTTTATTTACAATTCTTTCTATTTGAGGATATATAATATAGCTTAATTTTATTAATTTAAATGCCGGGTTTGAAATTAAATCTAATTTAAAACCCGTTTTAAATTAGTTGTAAATAAATCTAATAAAGTAATAAGTAATAGAATATTAATTTATAAGGCTATAAATCGTAGAAATATAATTTAGAATTATATTTTTAATAATTATATTATACTAATCGTAAACTTCTACAATAGAATTAATTATAATTTTATCTTTAATAAGATTTTTCTATTTAATAATAGGTTTAAATTTTATATTAGTTATAAATAGGTTAGGTATAGTATTATTATTAGAAATAAAAAACGTATAAGGGTTAAAAGTAGTAGAAGATATATTGACAATTAATTTGAAATAAATAACGAATTAGTTTTAGATAAATAGATTTATATCGAATTTTTTAATTCGTAGAAAATTTTAAGGAAAACGTTTTAGAAAAGAATTTCTTTTTCGAAAAAGATTATTTAAATATAAAAAACGTTATATAATATTAATAATTAATAAATTATAGCCCTATTCTTACTTATTAATATAGAGTATTAATCCGGGATTAATTTAGAATAGGTTTAGTATATAAAATTAAATTTAATAATTTATTTAACCTTTTTATAATTATATTATTATTATAGAATAATTTATCTAATTATAAAGGAATTTGTTTAAGAGTAGTCCTATACGAAATTTAAATCTAGTTTAATACCTAATTCCTTTTTTCTAATAATAATATAATTATTTTATTCTACTATACGGGAATTTATATAGTACTAATCCTAGATAAGACTTGGATAAGTCCGAATATTTAATAATTAACTTTAATAAATTATTTAACCTTTTCTTTTATTTTACTATAAGGGAATTAATTCGGTATTAATCCTAAATAAGACCCGGATAAATCCGAATACCTAATTATATACCTTAATAAATTATTTGATTTTTTCTTTTATTCTACTATAAGGGAATTAATTCGGTATTAATCTTAAATAAGACCCGGACAAGTCCGAATATTTAATAATTAATTTTAAAAAATTATTTAACCTTTTCTTTTATTTTATTATAAAGGAACTAATTCAATACTAATTCTAAATAAGACCCGAATAAATTTAAATATTTAATTATAAATTTTAATAAATTATTTAACCTTTTCTTTCATTCTACTATAAAGGAATTAGTCCGGTATTAGTCCTAAATAAGATTCGGATAAGTCCGAATGCTTAATAATTAATTTTAGTAAATTATTTAACCTTTTCTTTTATTCTACTTTAAAACGCCTAGTATAATACTAATTGCGAATAAGGCCTAAATAGATTTAAATTTTTAGTTTAAATTTATATATAAATATTAATAAAAGTAGTCTATATATTAAATAATATTTAATTTAAAATTAAATACAAATTAATCTATTTAAAGAAATATAAAAGATAAAATCCTTTTTATTTAATTTCTAACCTTCGGCTTTTTAATACGAATTAATATACGAGTAAAGTTTATTTAAATTATAATTTATTTACTATAAGAATTAATACCCGATAAATTTGGAATTTATTTTAAATCCATTCCTATTTAGTCTATATTATAATTTTTTTATATTTAAATTAATTTTATAGGCTTATAAGGATTAATTTTAAAAAAGTATTATATTAAGTAAAAACGTTAAATAGAACGAATAGGAATAGGATTTATATTAATTCCGAATTAATTTTATTTTAATTATAAACGAATATAATATTTATATTTCCTATTCTCTCTTTAATAAGGAAGATATTTAATTAATACTATATAAATATCTAGTTAATTATAAAATTTAATTACTTATCGCGTTATAGTATTATAATTAACCTTTAAATAAATATTAGTATATAATTAGTTTAGAACCGGTTCTTAATAAGTATAGGCAATATTAGACGAATAATTTATTTAACCTTTCTTTTTTGAATTATATTTATAAAAATTTACTTCGAACGAAGTTATAAGTCTTTTATTATTTTATTTATAGAAATAATAACCCGGAGAAGTAATAGTATTAATTTATAACGGATTTTAGATAAGTATTACCTCTTATTAATTAAATAGAGGTTCTTCCCTTTAATTAGATAGTTTGCGGGCGGTAGTATTAATTTGAAATTAATCCCGAATATAGTTTACCTCTCCTTAAATAAATAGAAATTCTTTTCCTAAATCAAATAATTTAGGGGTAATAGTATTAATTCGTAATTAATCCTAAATAAATTCTAGTTCTCCTTAAATAAATAAAAGTTCCTCCCTTAAATTAAATAATTCGGGGGTAGTAATATTAATTTATAATTAATTTTAAATAAGTTCTACTTCTGTTTAAGTAAATAGAAGTTCTTTTCCTAGATTAAATAGTTTAGGGGTAGTAATACTAATTCGTAACCGATCCTAAATAAGTTTTACTTTTCTTTAAATAAATAGAAGTTCTTCTTTTAAATTAAATAGTTCGGGGGTAATAATACTAATTCGTAATTGTTTTCGAATAAATTTTACTTCTTTTTATATAAATAGTTTAGGGGTAGTAGTATTAATTCGTAATTATTTCTGAATAAATTCTATTTCCCTTTAATTAAATAGTTTAAGGGTAGTAATATTAATTCGTAACCGACTTTAAATAAATTTTACCTTTCCTTAATTAGATAGAGGTTTCTTCCTTTAATTAAATAATTCGGGAGTAGTAGTACTAATTTATAATTGATCCTGAATTAGTATTTCTTCTACAAAAGTAAATAGCTGATTGCGTATTTTTTTAGAGAGAAATAAACTGTTAGAAATATTATTATTAGTACTATTTATTACTTTATTATAATTAAAGAAATATCCGGACCCTAAATTATAATTAATATAGAATTAATTAAGAATTGGTTTTAAAAGGAATTATAATTGACTTTTATTAATTTATAAAGGTAGTAAAGGGGATAAACCCCTATTATCCCTTATTTTTACCGCCTTTTTTATTCTTTACTCTTTTAAAATTCTTACTTTTACTAATTGTTTGAAAGCTCGTTGCTTTCTTTTCTATTCTTTTATAAATAGCGGTTTTATTACCCCCTTTTAAACGATTATTCTCCTTTTAGCGGTTATAATTTTATTAGTAAGAAAATTATTATAGTATTGAATAAGTTAAGGGTAAAAGGCTATAAAAAATTAATCTTGGATTCGTTTATAATTAATTTTAATTTAATTACGAATTTTCAATTTCTTAGCGAGCTTTAATATTCAATTTAAACCCCTTCCTTATAATATTAGTCTTATTAATTTTGTTTCGAGAAGCGATTTTATAGAATTTACCTCTTTTATCGCGATATTGCTTACTATACTTTAGAAGAGTACTTTAATTATAGAATTATTATTAAATTAATTCGTAATTAGTTCGTAATTAATTCTAAATTCGTTTGAGAATATTAAATATAGTTATTTATTATATTAGTATATAAGTCTTTACTAATTCGAATTTAGTAATATACTTTACTTAAATAGATAATTAATTTTCCGTTTTAAAAATCTTATATTAAAACTAGTTCTAAATTAATTATAAACTAAATATAAATTAATATTTATTTCGTTTTAATTAAATAGTAGAAGGCTTTTTAACCTTTTACTATTATTACCCTTTATATACTATTTAAAAATATTTAATTATTAATATATTAATATTATAGTACGTTGGAAGTAAATAAATTATAAATAAATCTTATATTCGTTTAGAATAAAAGTAAAAGGGGATTAAAAATAGAAGAAAATAAATATAAAAATAAAAATTAATTTTAATTAAAAATTTAGGAACTTATTCGAAATTTATACCTTTTTTCAACTACTTCTCTTATCTCTTAATTAGAATAGTCATCGTTTAAAATTAGTTCATTAATAATAATGCCTATTTACTATTATAACTAATAATTATACTTAAGACGCGGATCGATACGGGATAGAATTAGTATTAGTTTAATATCGATTATAAACTTTTAATCCTATTATAATTTAAATAATAATATTAAATATAATTAGTTAGCCGTTTATATATTATATTAAATTAACTTAAAATCGGTATTAATTACGACATTTATAATAAATAATCAAAATAATATAATATAATTAATCTTAAATTAATTCCTAATTAAATATTTCATTTGATTAATTATTTAATATAGTTTATAATTGATTTAGTCTTAATTAAGTAATAAATATAATAAATAATTTAAATTAAATATTAATAATAAATAATATATATATAAAGAACTAATCCTAAACAAATTCCTAAATACTTTATTAATAAAAATATAAATTAGTTCTAAACTAATTTATAATTAATTTAATTTAATAATAATAAATTAATCGTAAATTAGTTTTTAATTTCTTCTATATATTATAAATTTAATAAATATATAATTATAAATTATAATAATAGTTTAAGATTTAATATATTCTAAAATAATTTCTTTAAATAATATTCAATTAAATATAATACTAGATTTTAATATTTATAAATAAGTAATTCTTAATAAAGTTCTTAAATAAAATCGTTCTAAAATTTTAATAGGTAGACTCGTTTGGGATTAATTCCCGTCTAGTCCCGAATTAATTCTCTAAAGTTAATACTAATATAAAATAAGTACTCGTTTACTATTTTTAATTATCTATTTTTAATTATCTAAAAATAAATAAGTATAAATTAATAGCTTTTATAACTATTATTTATAAATTAATTAATAATTAGTTCTGAACTAATTTTATATAAATAAGACTAGTCCTAAATAAGTAGTTACTATAGTTTCTCCAACGTTAACTATTATTAAGCGAGCACAATATAAATTTACATTTTTATATACGTTATAGTATTCCGATTGAGGGCCGAGGTTAAGGGCATATATAAGGTGAGCTAGTAATTCGGCATTAAAAGCAACAGGGTGGCATTGAGAGTAATGAGTTTCCGCGAGACCGGCGACGAAAGCGGGGTAGCCGGGAAAAGCGTATCCTACGGGATAACGCGGACGTAGCCGGGAAAAGTGGACCTTACGGAGCAATACAATACGGTACCGATGACCGAATTTGTACCTAACGCTAAAATAAAACCGATCGACGACCGTTTTCTCCTTGTTTTTGTTTAAGTGTTTTTATTGTTTTTCTATTCTGTCTTTGCAATTTGTTCGTTTTGTTTGGCCAAAGGGAAGTCCCCGCCAATTCTATAATATAGACCTCTTAAGCTGCTCCAGCCCTAAATTATTAGTATTTTATAAATATCTACCTAGGAAGAAGCTAATCTAGGTTACAAATTGTTACGGGGTGGTAGTTATGACGGCCTATATAGTATGCACTTCGGATTCTGCCTTGCAAGCAGAATTATATCTATTTTTTATCGGATAGTTTGGCGTTATCGGGATATGTGCACTCCTGCCCTGTTATATAAGTTGAAATATATATATTAGTGCTTTTTGCTAATGATTACCCCGTTTTCTATACCTATTTATTATTCTTTTCGTTATTTTTGACGAAAGTGGCCGATTGGGCTCTGCCTACTTTCGAAGGGAAGATTGGAAACAACTACTATAATACAGAACAGATTTATACGAAGGGAAGACATTTTTATACAATATCTTTTCTATTTTTTTCGATTATTCACTTCTTTCCCTATCCTACCTACCCGATAACTATTTCTTCCTCTTTAAATTCTTTTTTTAGCTTTCGGATAATAAAAAAAACGAAAAAGAAATCACCGTATAAACCACATCCTATACGCTAGCCTAGGAAATCACATCCTAACCAAAGATCCTAAATCTTTATATAAATTAATAAAAGAATGGCCCGACTTAGAAGTACCGATCGGCTCGAAAATATTAATTATATTCTCCGGGTCCTCATTATTTTCTTCCTCATCCGCCCAAAAAGCTATAAAGCTAAGCAATTTCTACTCCGCGCAATTACCATATATAGTAGGACCTTTACCCTTTAAGCCTAAAACTTACGTTTCGTACTAAGTATATTCCGCTTACTACCGTAGTTACTAAGGGATATACTATTTAGTACGTACCTAATCTATCTAATTAACGCTATCGATAGTTAAAAAGATGCCGCCCCGATTCTTATTATCTAATATTTGGCTATACTCCTTCTTTAATACCGGTCGCCTTTCTGTAAGAATTTTAAAATTTTTAAGGAACGTTATAGAAGACGAACATTCCGAAGCCGCTTTAGAAGCCTAGGCGTAGTTGCCGTAGATCCCCCCCTTGACGCTCCCAAATATGGATACGCACCCAAGGAAAGGAGACTAGATATTAGGCGTCTCTTACTATTAAGCCTCTATATATATCGAGGTGAAAGTCTTCTATAGGGAGGCAATGTAGTAGGTATAGGGGTAACGGTTCCTGAGAAAAGAAAGCGATAATTAGTAGGAAAAATTAAGAGGAATAAGGAATAGCGAGGAGTAGATCCGTACAATTTTCTATATGCTTGGATTATTAAATTAAGAATACGCTCCTTCTTAAGGCGTATATAACTAATATAGTACCCCTAAGGCTAGGCACCCTTCTTCTCGATAAAAACCCTTTGATAGGGATGGCTATTCATTACTGGATTTTAAAGTAGTTCGATAATGTGACGCCGATATTTATCTGTAAGGTTAAATTGCGTTATAAGATCCTACATCGCCCTAATCCCACTAGGGAGAACCTACTCCATATATAATTAACTAGTAAGATTAGGAGCCTGGATGGTATAAATACGTACGTTCTAGGCAAAGGTGAAGTTAGCTTCGGAGTACTCAATACCTTACAGACTTTTAAAACCTAAAGTTCTGGAAAAAAGGTTGATATATACTTTAGATAAGAGTTGCCTCTTACTATTAAGACGTTCGTTAATATAGCGGGGGTTATTATTAATCTTCAGCGGGTAATAAGGTACTAAATTAGTTTTAGTAGCCTTAAGGACGATTAAATGGTTTTTAATAATAAATTCTATCTCCCGGATATTAGCAGAGGGCTAGGTATTAGTACCTCGCTTATAACGGGGCAAGTCCTACTAAATCACCTCCTAGATAGGGTTATTACGGGAGAGATAAGCGGCTTCTTAGGATATAGTACAAATCTAGAAGACAATAGAGCGGAAAGACGGTAATAATAATAATAGTAATAGACTAGAAAAGAAAGGAAGGAGGAGGAGAATACGGCCTTTTTTACCTAACTAGAGGGTCTTCTATAAGGAAGTATAAACGATTACTTATACTAGTTAGAGTAGAGGGCAAGTAGTAAGGGAAGTATAAAATCTAAATAAAGGAAGGATCGCTAGAAATCTAGACCTTTCTCCTAGAAGTTGAGGGTTAGGAAGCCCTAGCTAGGAGAAAAAACTAAGGAGGAGATTAGGACAGAAGGTATCTTTTGGCGGCACCCCTAGTAGGAAGGTACTTACATTTGGCTATTCTACTATGGTTTATCTATTGAAATTGGAAGTAATAACCCTCCTATAAAGGGTGGAAGTTATAAAAAGGGGAAGTAATTATATTAAATAATCTAAAAGGTTAGATGAAAGACTTAGAATGAACTATACGTCGTCCCTTCCTAAAAATTACTAATTAAATTAATAATTAAGTATTAGATCGAAATTAAAAAAAAGATAATAAGTACCCTTTTATTAGGTAAGTACTAAAGAAATATTTAGAGAAAGGATAAGAACTCTTAATTTATACTACTGAGTTTGCCTTCCCTAGCCTTATCGAGGATCTACCCCGCCTTCTTTATCCCCCTTCTCGAAACGAAATTACAAAAAGGTATAGCCCCCAATCGAAAGGAAAGGAGGGATAAAGAGGCAATTATTAGAAGCTTTACGAAAAGGGAAGGCTTATAGTACCTAACTTATTAATAGGAGGGAAAAATAGCCGTTGAGGATAATCTATTAATTAATTATAAAATAATTTCCCCCCTCCCTATTCCTTCCTTCCCTTTCCTCCTATTATACTACTTTCCCACGCTATTATTAGGAAACCCGAAAGAACCTCATTAGCGAATTACAAATTTTCTAATACGATTAATAAATCTGCCTGTTATAAGCGCCCCCCCTAATGGTCTCCTTGTCGGACATGGACGGTATGCACTAATAATATTCCTGCATACACTTCGATCCAAATACGTTTCCCCAATTGTATTTAGCTAGCTATATAAGGATGGGCTGATCCGCCCATCCTTCCCGTTCTTTCTTCTTCTCTTTAACTAATTCAAGCATTCTAAACCATTTTGTCTACCCTTGTATTATCGTGCACTCAGTAGATCTCGATACTCCTCCCCCCTGCCACTATCGCTGCTCTCGGTATAAGCATTCTTATAGACCCGACTACCTATAATAACCTCAAACGTTGGAATTGGGAGGCATTGAACTGGCCTGGTATTGTAATCGAAGCCGGAGAAGTCTGCCTACTTTGCCCTAAGCTTACTTATAAATTCAAGAAGGATATAGACTAGCGATATATTAAGCGAAATATAAATAGAAGGCTCGACTTTAACAGATCTCCTCCGTTCAACGTAACCGCTATTAACGACCGAGAAACCTACGAAATAGTAATAGGGCTAGATCTCCTCCCGCCTACAAACTAATTTAACGATAGAGAACATCCTAACCCAATACCGTAGGAATCCGTCGTCCTCAATATAATTAACCTATAGCATTATTATAATACCCAGAACTATTTAAGCGGCATATCGGTAGCTACTACTCTAAACTAAATGCTTCGCTATTTTAAGGATCGGATCTATATTCTAAGCAACGCAGAAATTATTAATAATAACAATTACTTTCCTAAAATTAATATCCCGCTTAAATAATAATTAGGCCGAATATAATAATAATATATTCCCGTCTATTATAATTATTACTTCGTCCTCATTATTTTTAATTAGGGTGAGTACGGATGGTTCTACTACAATTTAAACTATAATAAAGTAAGAGAATAGTAGATTAAGAGCGCTTATATAGATTACGCTATAGAAAACCACGGGTTCCTAATACAAAACGGGGAGTAGATCGATATCGACGAAAATATTTTCTAATAGAACATATCCTTCCTAATATAATAAAGAAGTTAGACATATAGCCTATAGGTATTAGAAGTAGCTAAAATATTCTTTATTAAGACCGCCTATAGAGGCCGCCTAATTAACAATACGCGCGCCCCGTCGGTGCAGCCCGTATATTAGGAAGATAGCTTATACTTTAGGAAGTAGGCGTGGATCGGTAACCAAGAATAGCGGGAAAAGGTAATAGTAAAATAGTAGATAAGGATAGTCTATAATATTATTAGAGTACGGCAGTAGAAGGGCACTATAATAAATAACGATAAGAAGATAGATATTTACTATTATATTTAATAAAATAGTGCCCCTAGTAAATAAGTGTTTAGAAGGCCCGTATACTTTAAAAAACCGAAGTACCCTAAAGTTAATTAATACTTAGGGGGGGAGCGGATCTCCTTATATAATTAGGGTGACGTCGAAGCCCTATACGACCTGCTTAATTAATTAGAATTATAGGGACAACATACAGTGAAGATCTCAATACCGAAGGATAGGACAGGAAGGACGAGGAATAATATAATCAACTTAGGGATTCCCTAAAAATTATTAACCGGAGTCGAAAATTTATATTTCGGTAGGGAATTAACACCGTCTACGCAAATCCTTAAACCGACTAAATAACCCCCTCCGACCCTTAGAATTCGGACGGACCGGTAGAAGCGCGAAAAAGAATTAGCGTAGGCTATAGAGTACAATAATCACGAACGGCTGCTTATTAATAACTTTTACTTATTAAATAAGATTATTACTAGTATAGGACTAATCCGTTACTAAAATATAATTATAAGGGTTAGGGTTACTATTATAGAGTATTAGTATAATTTAAATATTAAAGGACGGATAATATAGTATATATTTACGCCCTACGAATTAAATCTATTCTAATTAGTAATTACTATTAAATAAGGATAGGCGGAGGCGAAAAGGGAATAAATAAATAGGGAATTAGGGAGAAGGGCTACGATCAAAAAATAAAATAATAAAGAACGGAGAATAAGGAAAATAAATCGAAGAAGAAATTAATAATAAAGAGCGGGTCTATTAATTAGGGAAAGTGCTTTTTATTTCTTATAATAATTTTTCCCTACGAGCTAATCATTTTTATTTCGGGATAAATTTATTAAGAGGGCCTAAATATAAATTCAAAAGAAAGTTTAATTCCGGGCATTTCTTCTAATTTTAACGTAATATAATAAGATTATTAGAAATAAAGTGATTTAATTAAACAAGGGTAGATCGGGCGGATTTAATTTAATATTCCGAAGAGGGATAATTAAAATAAAGGTACTCGGAAGATAAAGGGAAGGCACTTATCCTCGTTAAAGAAAGAAGGGACGGGGGGGATTTAGACTAAATATTACTTTAATATAGAAAATATATTTAAATTTCGCCCCGAATTAAAAATAACCCGTTCAATATACTTATAGCCCCTTTCTTCCGAATATAACTAAATTCAATATAGCGGAGGGCGGATAGGGAACATATTATACCGTAAATAATATAAATAATATCGTCTTCCTTAAAGCGGTAGTAAGCGGCGTCCTAGAATATAGTAATATAATAGCGTAGGTAATTAAAGGTAATAGAGTCGAAATTATCGTACTCGCGGTATTCAATTACGACTTTAGAAGCCGTATTATATATAAAACTCTTAAATATATATAGTATTCTTAAAATTGCGGAGGCCGGCGGGTACTTCTAAGATTACGCGAGTACGAGCGAAGGTATAGGCGGAGTTGAGGTTCGTTAAAACTAAGAAGATTAATATTAATTGAGCTACAAATGAAGGAGTAAAGGGAAATTTATATTTAATAGGTATTTACCTTAATTATATAATAAACGTCCTTAGTATAGGGAAGTATAAGACCTATTAATTAAGTGGCGAATTAGCAATTATATATAAAGTAAAGGATTAGAGGGGATAAATAATACTAAATTAGTTAAAAAGGCTAATAGTACCGGCTTAAAGGAGAAACTTCTACTATTTCTACTATTAAACCAAACTCCTTCGAGAATTAAAAAATAAATAATCGACGTAAATAAAATTAGTTAAAAAGGCTAATAATACCGGCCTAAGGGAGAAACTTCTCCCGTTTCTATTACTAATTTATAGCCCTAAAGTTAAGCATACTCCTTAAAGCCCGTCTAAACCCTAACCGAGAACGGACTTTAGTATAGTCTTTAATTTTCATTAAATTTACTATTAGCGTTTTAATTACCGTCCTAAAGGGAGTGGGAGTTTTTAGGGTCTTATCGTTACCTTCGTTAATAAAAGTAGAAGTACGGAGTTCCGGTAGAATCTAAATATATACTCTACGAATACGGGCTTCGGCTACAACTTCCTCGCGACTAATAGCTGCTAATACTTTCTCTAAATTAGTAATACCTCTAATTAATAGCAAATCTTTTATAAACTTACATTTCTAACCTAAATATACCTGTTGAATTATACGGAGGAGGTAATTACGTAAGACGACGGAAGTAGTAGTAAATATCTTAATTAATTAAAGAGAGAGAAAAAGACTAGAGGAAAAGGGATAAAATCTAGCTTATATATAGGGTAATTATATATAAATTATATCTATTTATAATAAAGAAATTAAAATATAATAATAGTTTTAATAGGGTATCCTTTTATAAAGAGTATAAACGGGGATAGCGGGGGATAAATAATAAATTTGCTATCGAAGTAAGTAATACGAAAGGAAGAAAAGAATAGGCAGCCTAAAAATTTACCTTCCTTACGAACAAACAGTAAATTTCTTATATAATAAATAACTACGGTAGTAAATATAAAGGAGGGGTTATAACGTTACTATAGGAGATTCGTTTGCCGTTCTACGTAGTCAATTCGGACTGCCAGCCGTCTATAGGTATTAACGTAAGAGGAGCTACTAAATATTAAGTCGGTAATATAAAATTATAAATAAACGGAAATTTAGGAAAGTATACCGAAGGGAATAATAATATTAAGGCGGCGGATAAACGATACGTAGAGGAAAGAATAGATTGTGGATTACCCGCGAAGAAAGTAATATAATTCTCATTATCTTTTAAGGAAAAGTATAGTAACAACCGATCTATTTAATTTAAGAAGAAGCTATTTATAATTATAATTATTATATATTTTATCTTTCCTTCCAATTATAGCTTTAGTTCACCCTATTACTATTAAAATAAGTAAAGACCCTTTCCCTTCCTTAATTAATTAATATAAATATTATACTTCCTCCTATTAATATTAATATTATTAATATCATTTACCTCCGTAAGTGACCGCTAATTATAGAACCGAATTTATATTAACTCAATACTCTAATTTAAACTTCGAATAAAACTTAACAAATTTTTAATTTAAAAATAAGAACCCTATTATTATTTTGCCTAATTCCCAACGGAACTTAGTAATTTCTATTATAAATACTTAATTAGCTAAATCTTTAAGTTTCTTTTCGGGTTTCCCATCTATTTAATGATCTCTTACTTTCTCTTCTCCTTAATAGGGTTATAAGGAAGCTTATACTCTTTATATTCCCGAATTATAGAAAGAAATTTATAAAGGCAATAGTAGAATATATTATTAGAACCCTTTAGAAATATAAAGCCCTACTTAATTATCTTCGTCGCTTAAAAATAGATAATTAAATAAGCGTATAGGTAATAGCGTTCCCAACGCCGCCAATTAGCAACAGTCTTAAAGTATTTAGGCAAGGGACCTTCCGTATATTCAATCTTTATAAATCGAATTAAGTCATTTAGGCTATAGTATTCAAAGTAGAAGCCTACGGTATAATACTAATAGTTGTAATTGGATAGATCCTCCTTGAGTTTCGGGATAGGAACGAGCTTGAGGGCCTTCGGGGTAGACTCGTTACTATTCACCTTAGCGTCGGCCTCGGCGAGCATCTCCTCTACAGTATATATCTTAAGTATTAAGATAGAACGGCTAGACTTCGGGCTCACTTCTCATTATTAATAAAACTCATTCCTTAAGGGCGGACGCGACGAAATACTTATACAATATTCAATTCCGGTATCAAAATCGTCACGGCTAACACCGTAAATATAATTCCCGTCTTCGTCTCAACTCCGGGCGTCTCTATAATAGCAATAGACATCCTTTCATCTATTATATAAATCTTCGAGCCAACGGGTTCCTACAAAAACTCCTTTAACTTCTCAATACTACGCCTATTATAATACTTCTCACAACTCTCGGGCCATTAGCCTATAAACGCTAAATCCGCAGGTTGCTCCGGAGTATTACTAAAACGGCTCCACCTTTCCCGGATATGCCACGCCGGCCCGCCCTATATCTCCGTTCCGAATTAGAATTATAACTCCGATAGTAAGAAGGCGGGATTAGGAGAGCCAGCGGGTTCCGAAATATTGTAATTCGAGGTCGATTTGTATGATGGGATAGGTAAGGTAGAGAGGTGAAACTACTTAGTAATAGGTGATTTGGACGGAGACTCTTAGTATTGGCGGAAAAAACGTTAGAAAGAAAAGAGGGGAAGGGGGCGTATAAGGAAAAGGAATGCCGAAGCGGGAAGCCCGGGGTTGCAACAAGCGTTGTCTGACAGACAACGTATGTTTAGAAAACAGTAATTGTTTTCCCAACAATGCTTGTCTCCTAGGCCCCTAGGAGGCAAAAGTATAGGGTATTACCTTCTATACTTTAGTGGTCTTTTAACTACTAAGGTAAAGATCTCTAAGGTGCCCTCTGAAAGCCGGCATTTGCTTCCGGAAAGTCTGAATAACTTCAAAAAGTTTGGTCGCAAACAGGAATCGAACAAGGGACACGAGCACGAATGAAAATGAAGCACTACTTCAATAACCACTTGACCACTGAGCCAATTGGTTGTTTCTGACAGAAATGGCTGGTTCTTTCCGTTGATAAAGGGGATGTTGAATATTAGGGGGAAGGAGGACTTCGACACTTTAAGAAATTTCGGATTTCGGACCCGACCCAGGTCCAAATTCAAGGCCACTATAGCATAGCGCTTACCCCCTGTAAGAAAGATGGATTGGCTGACAGACATTGATTGTGGTTATTGTCCAACAGCCACAACGCATGTCTGGAAACAGATTTTCCCACTACGGTGACTATTCTTTTCAACGGTCTTATAGCTTAGTAGTAAATACGTTAGTATTCTGCTGCTGAGGTCGTAGGGTCGAATTTTACTATTACTAGTTTTTTTTAGTAATGTTTTACTTTAGGACTTTTTTTGTTCTCTAAATCAAAATGAGATAAATAATTATTTTCTTCTTTAAGTATTAAAGTTAAAATTGAATGAATAATATTTTTAAATTTATTATATTTATTATATTATAGAAAATATATAGGGTAGTTATATTATATATATTATAAAATTTAAAATTTTTAATAATACTATTGAAGTAAGAAAATTAAAAGGAAAAAAATTATTAGGAATTTATTAATAAAAAGATTATAAAAGTTAAAGAATAATAAAGGAAAATTAGTAAATATTTTTATTTTTGTAAGGGTTTTACGAGGTTAATATATAAGTAAACTTTATTAGAAAAATTATAATATTTAATAAGAGAATATCTTTTCGCACTACTATAAAAGTCTTTATATACTATAATAAAAAGATAAAATAAAGTATAATTTAACTAAAATTAGGGGTATAAAGAGGATAATAGTATTGGAATTTTTCTTATTTTTGATTCTATATTACTAAATTCACGCCGCTTTCATACCCCCTAACACTAAGGGTTGAAAATAAAGATATAATACTTAAAATTAATTAAGTTCCATTTTAATATCTTCTTGATTATCAAGGTTTAGGGAGGGTATATAGTTAGAGTAAGGATATTATTGTATAGAGAAAAAAACGACAAAAATTCCAATACTATTAGCATCCTTATAGCTCTACCGTTAGCTAAGTTATACTTAATCTATTTCTAGACGATAGTGTATAAATACTTTTACAATAGTGCCAAAAGATATTGTCTTTAATAAAGAGAGTAAGAAGATTAGGCTAGTCTAGAAACTAGATTAGGTATAGCTAAATATACGAAAGGAATACGGGGAAGAAAGTACTAGAAATATTAAAATTAGGCTTAATCGGGCCGAACGAGCCGAGGCGTTTAGAAAACCCCTAGTAAGTATAAGCCTAGTAAATGCCAAATATTAGGTATAACCTCTAAGCGTTCAATTTAATATAATCTTTATATATTTTAATAAAATTAAATTATTATACTATATTATAATCCTATTTATAATTTTAAAATAATGAATATAATGTAGAATTATAAATATAAAATATAAATAAATAATATTTTTAGAACGAGGAAGTAATATATTTAATTACTAGGCTAAATTTTTAAAAGGGTTAGCAATATTCGCTTACTAACGATTATTAGAAGATATTATTATATTAGTAGAACTATTATATTATAATATTTGCCCTATAATAATTTTATTATTAATATTCGAAATTATAATATTATTATTTTATTATTTTTATATATTATTATTTTATTATATTATTAATTTCTTATTATGCGTTAATAAAACTAATAAATTTCCTATCTATTCCCCAATTCTATTCTATAGAATTAGTATTAAAACTACCAAATATATTAAAATCCTACCGGATTACAAAAATCGTATATTTTCTATAGGAATTTCATATAGTATTTAATTATATAATAATTAATAATCCAAATTTAGATAGAATTTGTAAATAGGTTTATAAGTAGATATATCATGTAAATACGATTTTAATATCAAAAAAATATATAAAGTACAACTTTTATTCTAATTTTATAAGAAGTATGAAAATTAAGTATTTTTATTAAAGAAATCTATATAATTCTAAAATCTATATAACCTTTTAAAGTATTTATATTACTATATAAATATATAGCCGCTATATTAGAAAGATTGGAATTTGATTATAATATAGTTATAATAATTTTTAAATAACTATATAATTGTATTATGTATTTTCTATTAAATTAAACTTTAAATAATTATTTTAATATAAGGTAATATATTTTATACTTCATTAAATTTCATTTAGTAATTTTATTTAATATTTATATAGATATTCAAATCCTATATATAATCGATTCGAATCTTATATTAATATTTAATTCTTTTCATTTACTATTAAAATAGATTTAAAATTTAGAATAAATTAATAAATTATATTTATTCTATAAGCGCTAATTATTCAAATAATAATGAGTATTATAAATTATATATAATATATATAATTATATTTAAAGAATAATGATCAATTTTAAATATATTTGAAATGATTTTCTTTTATTTTATTTATATTTTAAATAATTACTTTATCCTATTTAATATATTCAAATTTTTTCTCTATAATAAATGAATTATATTTCATTTTTAAAATTAATAATTTGATACAATTTATAAAATATATTTCATTTAGATTATAATTATACTAATTAATCTTTAAATAATTATTTTATTTATTTTTTATTCGAATTAATTATTCTATTCCATTTAAAAGGATTACCCGCTTCTATTTATAAGGATTACTTTATTTATATATTAAAAAGTTATTTACTTTATTTTGAATTAACTATATTTTATTTTATTTAATAGGATTATTTAATATATATATATTTATTAAATAATATTATATTATATAAAGAATATAGAAATCTAAGCACTTTTTATTAAAGATAATAGAATAGAATTATAAATATAATTTAATACGTATATTTCTAATTATTGGATTAATAATTTAATAAAAAAGGTTAATATTTTAATAGGAATACTAATATTTTAGAGTTAGCTTATATAATTATTATATTAAATTAATTACTTTATATATTATATTTCAAATTAGATATATAAAATTTATATATATATAATAATTATATATATATTAATTATATTATTAATATTTATTATAATATACTAATTTATATAACTTTATATTATAGAATTAATTATAAATAATTAAATAATTGAAATTAAAGAAGAAAAGAGGTAGAGGTTAAAAGTTAAACTTTAAAATCTACTTTTATATAGGATAAATATGAATTTTACCCACTTCTACTGCCTTCTTTATTGAATTTAATAATATATATAAATATATAGGTCGTAATACTAATTAAATAAGTATATAAAATTAATTAAAGGAAAAATATATTTACAATGTAGTTTAATTAATTAAATAATGTATAATTTTAATAATATAAATTTTTATAATAGGACGAATATAATTTATAATACCGTATTAAAATTTTAGGATTTATATTATTATAATAATTATATATAATTATTAACCTATATAAAGATTATAGTATTTATATTACTATAGTAATTTCCTATAATTATATATATATATAAATATATTTATTGAAGACTCTCGCTTATATATATAAATATTTAAATGTAATTTCCTTTTAGGTTTTTAATATAATAATATATATTCTATTATATTTCTAATTATACTTTGCGTTATATTAATTAAACAATATTTATCTTCTTTTAATTTTCTTTTTGTTTAAAAAGAAGCTTTTTAATATTGATTACTTTATATAATTAGATTATTCTTCTTATATAAAATTAAATACTAAAAGGTTATATATTTCCGTATATAATTTAAATTCCTTATAATTAATTGTATTAAACCTAAATTAATATTTAAGTTCTAATAATTATATTAAGGATTTTTCTTCTCCTAAAATTAACTTCTATTATTGAAATCCAATATATTTTAATATAATAAATATATTACTTTATATAATAAGAAAGCCCGTGTTTAATATTCTTCTATATTAATTTTCAATTCTGATTACTTTCTTTTTGGAAATATATTAAATTATATAATTATTATATAATAATATTCTTAATTCTATTAAAAGTATTATTTTATAATTCCTTTAATAATAATTTAATTATTTATATATATTATTTAAAGAATTTAAACCTTTTATATTTATTATACCTTATATAAATATTATAGAACAAATTTATTTAATAAATTAAATTTATTATTCTTAATATATTTATTAAGTAATAGTATTATTAATATATAATATATATAAAGGTTAAAATTTAAATTTAAAGTTTAAATTCATTAAATAATAATAATCTTATTCCCTTTACTATATCTATATATAGCGCCGTAATAATATAGGGTCCTTTTCCAAATTTTCTAAAGGAAAAACCGTACGGCGATAAACGCCGTTGGATAAAAACTATTAACTACTTTCGGTCGTAATTAAATCGCGCCTTCTCCTTCTTAATTTTAATTATAGTAATACTTACCTACCGCCTCAATAAATAAACTATATTTTATTCGCCAAATATTAATACTACGACTTTTAAAATTACTTGCCTTTCTATTTTATTTTTTACTACTATTAATATTATTATTTATTCGTAACCATTATTGTTAAATTAAATACTTCTTTCTCCTTATTTAAACTTCTAATTCTACCCTAATTTTCACTTACGCCTAAAGTACTACCTCGACTACTATTTAATTTCCCCCCTACGCCTAATTTTCCTCCGTTTCCTCTTTTTTTAATTGGCTTAAATTATTATTAATATAATTTCCTCTTCGTTTTCCTCTAAGGATTTCGGTATAGTAATAGTTAATCCCTTACCTACCCCCCTGTTTATTGCCAATCCTATAAACCCTATAATTTAAACCGAAGTTTTAAATTCTAACCTACGGCTAATTTTTTATTATAATATTAAGTAATAAATTATCTTTATTCTTTACTATAATAATACTTTTCTAATTAATACTCTTAACCCTTACCTCTATCGCTTGCCTTATTTTAATTATATTTTTAAATTGTTAATAATAATCTACAATCTTATTAAATATAATATAATTAATATTTACAAAATTATTGCGTATAATACCTATTAAATTAAATATAAATATTTATTACCTTACTTTTTTTTACGTCCTATTTAATAATCCTATTCTAATAATTACTTCGCTCGCCTCCTAATATCGGTTAACCTTTTCCCGTTATATAATCGAAATTTCTAATAACTTCTATAACCTTTATAACTCTGTATAAAACGCAATTACTATTATAATTATTAAATACTATAATAACCCCGCGTATATTATATTTAATTATAATTCCTTCGCTTCCTTTTATTTTAATATAAATACTTTTTTCTAAATTGCTTATATTCGTTTAAAATATAATAATATCGCTATAATAGTCCCTATTATATTATATTATTATAATATTAATACTTATACTTAATTAAATTACTATAATACTAGTAATTTCGACGAAAGTTTTAAGGGTATTACTATTACTGAATTCCTAATAGCAATTTCGGATAATAACCCCCCGGCTTCTAATAGTTCTAGTAAATAGGACTTTACGTTTTAGAGGGAATCCGTCGATATAAAGTTAAAATTGATAAATAGAAAATTAAATAAGTTATTACGTTTTACCGGCTCCTATAACGGCTAATCGGAATCTTAGCGCCTCTCGTAATAACTTTAAGTAATTGCTTCGTTAAATATAACTAGACTAATACCGTCGCCCCCTTTATTCCTTATAGTCCCTCTTTATTATAATAATATATTTATATATATATTACGGCCTTATAATACTCCCCTTCTAATTCGATTACTAGGCGGTACTTATTTAATTTGCCTAATTTAAATGCCTATAAAAGGATTTTCTCCGCTCGGATTCTATTATTTAAATAAATTTAAAATTCTTACTATATTTACGGCTAATTAGTTGCCGTTATCTAATATTCTTCTATCCGTAAATATCTAAAAACGAGGTATTTAAATGTTTCCTCCCTGGCCTTGTACGAATAGAATTTAAATTTATTAAAGATTTTAGAATATTATTTTAATTTTAAACCTTTTTTTTCTTATTTTGAACTTTTATTATATTTAGACTTTCTTACAATTTTAAATATAATATATATATTTTTATTATAATTCTTATAAATTTTAAATATAAATTTTTAAATATATTATAAATTTATATTTATTATTATTAAATATATATATAGGCAGAAAATATAATATTTAATATATTAAATATTTAATTTTAATTATTAAAGTATAATTTTATTTTTTCTTTAATTAAGAGAAACTTTATCTGCACGTAGATAAAACTCTATCCGTACGTAGAAAAAAAGGATAATTTTAATAATACCTTTCTAATACTATTAATTTTAATAAGGGGTTAAAGATTATATAAAAGTTTTTCTCATTTTTTTCTCTATTTAATATAATTTAGTACCTAAAAATAAGTATTCTATAAATTGAATAATTTTAGAAAATAGAAGAAAGATATAAAGAAAATATTAAAAATATTAAAATAGTAAAAGGGAGCGAAAGTAGAATTTAGCTAACGTTTAGACTAGTAATAAAACTATATATATTCAAAAGTCTGTTAGAAATCAATAAGTATTTTAATACTACTTTTACTTTTATACGACCTTTTTTAGCCAAGTTATATATAGAAAACCAAAAGTAAATCTACGTGCGAATAGAATTTTATTTATATGCGGATAGAATTTCTCTTAATTAAACTTTCTTTCAAATTTAATTTTTCTTCTAACTAGATTTCTTTTTCAAATAAAATTCTTAATTAAATTTTTCATTCTAATTATATTAATTAAACATAATTAAATTATTTACATATTATATACGAAGATAAAAATTATATATTAAATAAACTTTAAAATAAGAATATATATTTAAAAGAAATTATATATATATATTTTTTAAATAATTATAATTATTATAAGGCTACCGCCGAAAGGTTTATAATAGGCTTTATAGTTTAACTATTTATAATTTATACCTTATAATTCGTATTAACGCTACGGTTTTATAGTATTATATATATATTTATAGCCTCCTTTAAAAGGATATAATTTATAGCCCTACTTTAAAAATAAATCTTTACCCCTTTCTTTTTCGTAGAACTTTATTAATCCTTTTTAACTTAATATTTATAATATATTTTATTACTCCCTTTATAATAATATTAAATCTTATTTTAATATTATTTAATATAATTTTATAAAGAGGAAGTTTTTTTATACCGTTGTAAAATTCTTTAAGCACCGTTAATTTACCCTCTCCCGTACTCTTCCTACTCTTTCCGCTTTCTTAGTTAATCAAAATCGGTATATCTATTTCAATCTCTATACTCGTCTTTTTTAAAGCTTTTACTCCTCTAATAGTATATTTACTCCTTCTAATAGCGTATTCGCTCCTTCCGACAGCGCGTTCGCTCTTACTAATAACGCATTTATATTGCATTCAATTATATTACATTTAATTATATTATATTTATTATTATTTCTATCGTTGTTTAATTACTATCTTAATTACTATTTTAATCGCTATCTTAAACACTGTTTTAAACGCTATTGGGCGAAAATTTAGATTTAAGAAGCGAATACGCTGTCGGAAGAAGCGAATGTCCTATAATTTCGAGGCACTTTAGCGAAAAAGTAGAAGGTAAAATTGAAAAAGGATACGGCCCTTTTAATTAGTTATAAATACGGGAAGGGTAAAGAGAGAGTAGGTCGACGGTGCTTAAAGACTTTTATAATAGTACGAAAAGACTTTCTCTTTATAAATCCGTTATAGTTTTTAAAATTTATTAAATATATATATATTAAGATTAATAAGGGTTCTTTTTATTTATTAAATGTAATAATTTATTTATTAGTATTATTTTTAATAATAATATTATTAGTAAATAAATGACTAAGTAGCCTTTTTACGTAAAAGTTTATTATTTTTAATCTTTTTAAAATTATAATAAATTTTAATAATTGTATTAATAGGAAAATTAAAGTTAAGGACGCTAATATTAAATTTGAATATATTAAAATTTAATTAAATTATTTAAATTATTTTTATTAAATATTTTATATTTTGGAATTTATTATAGTAGAAGATATATAATAAAGTATAATGAATTATATAAGTAAAGAAATTTTAAATAAGAATATAATTTAAATACTCGGGGCTAAACCTAGTAGAATTATAAGGTTTTAAACTTTGTAAGAAATATTATAATTGCTAAATAAACGTTATTCAAATCCTCCCTAAAGTACCAATTTCTAGAATATAATATTATAAGTAGTATTAATATATTAATTAAATAAAGAATTATTAAATAAAAGTATAATTTAAGGAATCGGATTTAATTTAGTAGGGTTATAATATTTTGAAATTAATAAGAAACGCTATAATTTTAAAAAAGTAATTTTAATTTAGAAGATTATAATAGGATAAGTATTATAGTAATAGGTCTATAAGTTAATTCAATAGATCAGTAAAGAAAAGAGAAAATAATAAAAGTTAAATTGATATTTTTGGTTAAAATTTAGTAGATTTATAGTACTATAAAAGTAAAAGGTAGGGTTTTACCCATTTTCGGCTATATTTTTATAGTCCAGTAGGGTTTTAATATATCCGGTAATTTTAATATTAATTCTATAGTATAAAGTTAGAGAATAGATAGGAAATATTAGCCTTACTAATAAATAACTTTATATTAAAATAATTAATTAAAGTAATTAATTTAATTAAAAGTATTATAGAGCTAGTCTATATCGTAGTATATAATTATTTACGTGCCTTATACTAACGTATAGTAGCTTTTAAGACTACTATTGCGCTATTAATTAATTAGTTATAGCGGCCCGCTAAAGACCTATATTAGGTCTACTACTAACTGCTTTTATAAGGCTAATCTTTTAAGTATTCGTTTATACTCTCCTCTTTTCTCTCTTATATAATTATATATATTTATATTTATTATCTACCCTTTAGCCGTAATAAAGGGAAAGTATTTATTTAAATTGAAAAAGGTTAATTTATTTATTTAATAATTAAATTAATTTAATTATATTATATATATATTAGCCAAATTAATTAATTTAGCCAAAGGGAAATAATTTACCTACTTAAAAATTAAATTAACCGGCTTCCTTATATATATATATTACGGGTCTATTGGGTATATACGGTAGTAGGAGTAGAATAGAGTTTAAAATTATTAATAAGGAGGAAGAGAGAATTTATAGACCTAAAGGTCTATTAGCGAATTAAGTATTGGAGAGAATAAGTAACCTATAGGATTAGCTAATTAAAACGTCGGATTCGAACCGAGGCCTAACTTGTATAGTTAAGTATAACCTCTAGGTTCTAATTAATTATATATATTAATTAAATTAGCTAATTTAGCTAAAGGAAAGTAATTTATTTATTTAGTATTGAAAATAATTTAGTTATTTTATATATATATTAATTAATTTAATTAATTTAATAAAGAGAAGGTAATTTATTTACGCGGTAATTAAATTAATTAATTTAAATAAGAAAAAGTAATTTATTTACCTAATATTTAAATTAATTTATTTATTTTATATATATATTATTTAAGTTAGCTAATTTAGCCAAGGGAAAATAGCTTATTTACTTAGTATTTAAATTAACCTAATTACTTTATATATATATATATTAATTAAATTAGCTAATTTAATTAAAAGAAAGTAGTTTACCTATTTAATATTTATTTTACTTATTTACTACTTAATATATTTACCGTATTTTTATATTTGCTATAGCTATCGAAATCCGTTTAAATTAATATAAAAGTGCGACGAAAATATTCAATTTGCTAGCTATAAGTCGATTTTTAAAATTTTCTATATAAATGAATTTCGCGGAAATTCGGAAGTTGCGACTCAGACCGTCTACCTACACCTTCCCCAAACTAGCGGTCGGAGGGTATATAGGAAGGGAGAGTAAGAGCGACCGGCCAAAGTAGGATAGTAATTAGTAGAAGCGATTAATTAAGATAGGTAAGAGCAATTGGCTATATATAGAGTAGCGTATACAATTGTATAGAGGGTTTAATTAGAAGGCTAAGCGCTATAAGATAGTATATACGACTATACAAAGGGTTTAATTAGAAGGCTAAGCGCTATAGGGCAACGTATACGATTGTGTATAGGGTTATATAGAGGGTTAAGCGCTATAAAATAATATATACGATTGTATAAAGGGTTTAATTAGAAAGTTAAGCGCTATAGGGCAGCGTATATAATTGTATATAGGGTTATATAGAGGGTTAAGCGTTATAGGGTAGTATATACGATTGTATATAAGTGTTACGTTACGTAGATTTCGAGTACGAGAAACGAATAATCTAACGAATATAATAAGATATTAAAAATGAGGAAGAAAGAGGAAGCAAATTATATTGGATAGAAGGAGTAAAATCCTTATAAGGATTAAATAAAAGATTAAATATATATGTGATCTAATATATTTGGTAGCGCTATAATAATAGGGTTATATAGAGGGTTAAACGTTTTTATAGGAAAGTTGTTCGAGTATTCCCTATTACTTTTCCGTAGGGTTAGAAGTAGATTTAAATAATAATAACTTTCTATTTATATAAGATAGTTTTTATATAATCTTTATATAAAAATTCTAGTCTATATTAATAGGCTTAATTAATAAATTTAATTTCTTCCTCAATTTACTTTTTTACGAAGTAATTATTTAAGTATTTTTACCTATATACCTTTACGCGGGATATTTATTATCTTTAGTTCTAAATTTTAAGTATAGTAATATATAAATTATTAAGCCTTCTTATTAATACCCTTAGTATTAAGTAAGGAGGAAAATATTAGGCTTAATAAGAAAATTAATTTAGATTAGATATAAGTATTAATACGATAATACTGTGAATTCCTCTTCCGCTATTAAGTAATAAGAGCGTTTCTATTAAATTATTAATTAATTTAGTAATAGTAGGCTTAATTTATATAAGAGTAATATATAATTTAATTTGTCGGCTAGCCTATATAGGTAATTTAGGGATAGATTGTTTAACTTTACTATTAATTGTAATATAGGGATATTCGGGGGTATAAGTATTTAATAAAAAGAAGTAAAATTCTAGAATTTATTAGAAACTAACTATTGCGAAAGTATTTGCTAAGGATATTTTTATTAATTAAGAGCGAAAATAATAGTAGTTGAAATTCTAGACTTAGTAAAAAATATAAGCCCGGCCTATTAATATTAAAGCGTAATTAATAACTATATTAGTTAAACGGAAAAAATAAATAATAATCTATAAGGGAAGCCTTAGTTTCAATTTATATAGTAATGTAGCGCGTAGTTACTCTACTATTTGTTGGGGAGTTAACGCTATATTATACCCCTCTTTAATTCCAATTAGATTTTATTTAATTAATAATCTAAAATAAACTATTTAATACTAAGGAGTACCTTATAAATATTAGCAATTAGCCTATCGATAATAAATTAAAATTTTTATTAATAAATTTAATACTAGTATAGGTTTAGGTAGGAATGTAGTACTTAATTTAATTAAAGACCGTCTATTTTAAATTTAATTTTACTAACGAATAGGTTAAGACTAAAAAAGTAAAAGATCTTATTAAATAAGCCTCTAATATATAATTTTAATTTAATTACCTTATATTCTTAAATATAATAGCGCTTAAATTATTTTAATTAATGCGCTTTTTATAATAAACTTTTTATTATAGTTCAATTAGATCCTCCTTAATATAATTAATCCCTACCTTCTAATTAGTTAGAATTCTATATATAACCTTTCCTCCCTCTTCGAGGCAGCACTTCCTCTTTCTTCCTTTTTCCTTATCTTTAATTATTTATCGATAACGTTAAATTATTCGTATCCTTACTTCGAGATCTACGTACGTAATACTTTTAACCCTTTAAACTTACTAATTTTATTTTTCTAAGTATTATACTACTATAATTTCCCTCGCAAGAGGTTTACCTAGTTAATAGTAGTTCCTTAAATACAAAGCGTATCCTAGTCCCCGCGCTTTATTATTAAGGAATTTCGAACCTTAGGGAGTAGGAGGGTGGTTCCCCTACGCTATTAGGCCGGCAGTTTATAAATTATCGTTTAAAGGCGGGGGGGTTTAACTAACTTCCCGTTAAAAAGTCAAATACTTAAAACCGAATAAATTTATTCCTTTAAATACCTTTCTTCTCTTTTTTTTCGCTTTTTTTTATAATTTTAATACTAACTTTAAATAATTATTAAGTAGCGGGATTAGGATAGGAAGTTTAGAGCTAGAGCCGGCCGGGTAATAAGTCGTTTCGGGTTGGAAGTATACGTCCTCTTATAACTTTATTACTTTAAATATTTTTCTACAATCCGTTAACATAATTAATAATACTATTAATATATATTTTATAGTATTAAATTTATAGCGTATATATTCCCTTGAATATATAACGTACTAATAGGTTACTAATTCGAATTTGGTATTATTAGGTCGCTAGGGACCTATTAATAATCTTTATTATATTGACCGCCGTTGACTTCCTTTAACTAACCCGCCCTATAAAAATATGGGTCTCCCCTCTTCGAACGCAGTAGGAGGAGGTCTATTACGATTTTGCGTAAAAACGTCGTTGGCTGCCTAAAACCCTATACAAATTAGAAATTTTACTTTTATATAATCCTTTATAATAAATTTAATAAAAACTATTAAAATTGTAATAGAGTACCCGGAAGATGGTCTTTTTGAGCTCTTTCTAAATGTATTATTTTTATAACGCTCGGACTACCCGTTGAAGTAATGCAACCTTAAAGGTAAACCTTCGTCGGCTGCTATTACTTTGAAACTTTTAGATACTCCTTATTTTAAAGGTTAATATTGATCTTATTGTAAAAGGAAATATACGTTGAGGATGGCCTTGATGGGACGGTTCTAATAGTACTATTTGTATAGTGTACGGACCACCCGTTGAAGTAATATAACTTCGAGGGGGTAGTTTTCTCTTTTTTCTCTTTAGGTTTTAACCTTATATTTAATTAAATAATAAAAATAATATAAATATATAGATATACTAAGGATCGCCTCGGTATTACGGTTTTAATAGTGTTATGCTTATAGTATACGGACTACTCGCTATCCTAATACAACTTCGAGGGGGTAATTTTTCTTTTTTTCTTCTAACTTTGAAGCTTTATATTTCGATAAATATTAATCGTATAAAGAAACTAAAACTACTATTAGAATCAAGCTAAAAAACCCTATATACTTAAGCCCTACTATAATTATAAATCATTTTCTTAGATTTATTCTAATAATTAATAGCTTTGAATTCTATTTGTAGCCAACGGCTAAAAAACGCAAAACCCGCTCAGACCTACTACTATAGAACGGGGAGGGTGGGGTTCGGAGGTAAGTAGGTCTGAGAATTAAAATTAATATACCAAGGCGTCGGAGCCGTACTAGTATTAAAGGGCATTGACTATTACAGGGTTTAATATATTTATATAATATATACTCCGAATTCTGCCTAGTAAGTAGAATATCGTCTACTTTTAATAATTTGGCGGACCTAACTATAGTATACGCTAGCCTATTATATCGACGTCTCTACAATATAATGCTATAGTATAGCGTCGGACCGGCTCGGAAACGCTCCGGACTTAACCACTATAGAACTAAGCCTATACTACTATAAATATCGGGCGAAATCGCCTCTAGAATTATCGGGTTTAATTATTAATATATTTTTAATTCTCCCCTTTACCTTAATATTCTCTACGTATTATACTATTTATAAACACTTCAACCTACTTCTCCTCTAGGATTTTAATAAGTATAGGTCTTTTTCTTTTACTTTTTTTAAATTTATTTATTGGAAATAGCCTTTTGTTTATTAAAACCAACCGTAATCGTACTTTTTAAAAGGTTAATAAAAAATTAGTTGAGGATAAATTCACTGGCGTTAGGTTCTACGGAATATTATACTACACTCTACTACGAATAATATTTTATTTATAGCGATAAAAGAAGATAAGGTTTAAAATTTTTTAGTATTATCGATTGAGAAGCTATTTAAGCTAGCTGATTTCGCGGCTAAGGTTAACAACGAATTTAAAAAGTAGGATCTTAGAAGAACTTTCGGAAGTTATAATACGAATTCGATTATTATATTATTATTAGGGTTATTAATATAGGGTAATATACTTTATTCTTTTTATAATAATTTTTTTCAATATAGGTAATTCTTACGATATTTATCAAAATGCCTATCGAAATATGACTTTATATTATTCTCTTTATTTGAAAAAGGCTAGCAAAGAAATATTAGAAAAGAATATATATTAATAGCAATTAATCAAAATAGTATATTAATATAAAGGAGATTAAGAAAAGTTAAAAATCTTACGATTTTTCTACTAAAAATAATTAGAAGGAGGATAGGGATAGGATAGACGATAATAATAATCCTAATCTTAATACGAATAATAATTTTGGGGTTTTAAATATAAGTTTTAATCTACCTACTTTAAATTAAATATTTATATTAATTTTTAAATTACTTCTATCGGTTCTTCTCCTATCTTTACCTCTACTCCTACTTTTACCTTCTCCGCTACCTCAACCTTTTCTTTCCCTTCTATATATAGAATTACCTCTTCTAGAGGTTACCTTTATTACGTTCCCAACACTTCCTATTACGCCTAAATAGCCTAAACTATTTAATCCGCCTAAATCGTCTAAACTGCTAATACTACCTATTTATTTTCGGATATCCAATTCGATAAGAACGCCTACTCTATCACCTTTCAAATCTCTATTACCTACTCTATCTCTCCCACCTCCTCTCGCCTTACTTTTATTCTCCTTAATAATAATAATATTCAACGATATAATTTTATATAGAGATCTCTATAGTATATAATATTTTGCATATAAGATAAATATATTTATTTATATTACGAAAGACTATAGTAATAAGTTGAATTTTATAATACTTAGTATAGTATTTTGCCTTTAGTTCCTATAGTAGCGCTATCTTTACGCGTAGTATTTTAAGGCTTCGAGAAGGTTAGTAAATAATTCTAGTAATCTATACGATTAATATTCACGTATATACGATTAATTCTAGCCTATTCTAGTAATTAAAAGTAGTTTAGTTGTAAAGAGGGAGTAAAAAGAAGATTATAAAGGTTAAAAGGTTTAAAAGGTTTAAAATTATTAAATCTAAGAATAGGGGTACGGATCTACTAATTGATTAGGCTTAATATTATTTTATATAGAAAGGGTATAGTACAATTACCATCTAATTATATTAAAGAATTGAAAAAAATAATATATATATTAAATTCTAACCCGCTAGGTGCCCGTATAAGGTTAGGTGCCTATATAAGACGACCCGGGTGCCCGCGGAGTGAACGCCCTTTAATATAGCTCCCCCTCACCTATTTAAGTCCCGTCGGAATTTGCTACGGCGGTTAATTTTGCTCCAATCCCAGCCTTAAGTTCTATACCACTAATTTATATAGTAAAGCAAATTCCGGCGAAGAGCATTTAGAAATAAGCCCCTACTATACCTAATAAGGTCTTGCCTATTCCTATTCCGAATATTCTAATAATTGCGAAAATCCTATTTATATTTCCTCGATAAGCTCTTAATATCGTTCAATTTTCTATTATAGTTCTAACTTCAATTCAAGTTTCTACTCTAAGCCTTATTCGTATTTCGGCACTAGGTTATACTCCGGTACTAACTCCAACTCCTACTCCTACTCTCGTTTCTCTTCAATATACGCTTTAACTTTAGGCGGTATTTAGTTAAGCTATAGAAATTGTAAGGGAAGGGTTACTTTACTGTATATAAACTCCTCTATATAATAATATAGGCTAGAAGTTAAATATAGTATAAATAGATTTATATACTATATATAATATTGTAGAGCCTAAATAGTAGATTTCAATTAGGAATAGCTTTATTTATTATCTTTTTAAGGGGCGACCCCTATATTTATAGCGGACTTAATATTGTAGTTCGCTAAAGATCTAATTTTTACTACCTTAACTAAGGGGTCGGGGACCTTTAAAAATATTAAAAATCTAATATATCGCAATAAGGATCCTAGCCTTCTAATTAATTAGATGGCGTATTTAGGGTAAATATAGGAAATTATAATTGAATATAGCAATTTGTAAATTTTTATTAAAATCCAGCCGAATACAAAAAGTAGTTATATAATTGTACTTTTATAACTACTAAAACTAGCTTTCCCCTACAACTATACCGCCTAACCGGATATAGCTTTATAAATAAAATATAATTAGACCTTTAACCTAGAGAATTTCTAATATAGCTTTTACTCTATTTCTTTCTCTAACTCCCGCTAAGCCTCCTTATTAATTTTCTACCTAAGGATAAATTTAACCTCCTACTTAATTTTTAGTTCAATTATCTATTTATATAACGATTTAACCTATTAGTTAATATTAAATTTAAACTACTATAGTAGGAAAATCTATATTTAAATATACGTTATAACTATTGGATAATAATTATAATAATTGTTTGTCTGCTAATCTATCTTTTTTATAGGAGGTAAGCGCTATACTATAGTAGCCTTGAATTTAGAATTAGGTCGGGTCCGAAATCCGAAATTTTTTAAAGTTTTAAAGTCTTAAAGTCCTACCTTCCCCTTTAATATCAATATCCCTTTTATTAACGGAAAGAATTAACCTTTTCTTTTAGAAAACAATTAATTAGTTTAGTAGTTAAGTGGTTATTGAGGTAGTTCTTCATTGTGATATACTCTATTCGATTCCTATTTATAACTAATTTTTTGAAGCTATTCCGACTTCCAAATTCCGACCGGGGTTTAATTTTAATACTCGCCTTAATTTAAATAGTCCTTATTTTAGTACTTAGTAGTCTTAAAAGGACTACTAAAGTATAGAAGGTAAAACCCTATACTTTTAATTTCTAAGAGCTTAGGAGATAATTAATATCTGGAAAACAATTACTGTTTTTTAAATATTAATTATTTATTAGATAACGTTTATTGTAATTTAGGGTTTCCCGCTACGGTATTATTCAATTTGCTATTTAGAATCCTATTTAGTATATTATTTAATAATATATTTAAAACACTATCTATAAATTAGATTAGTATATTATTAATAATTAATTTAATATACTATTTAGAATTATATTTAAAATTCTGTTTAATACCTAGTTTAATATTAAATTTAGGTTATTATTTGGAACTATATTTAATTTACTATTTAATAATTAGTTTTATATAATATTTAGTAATATATTTATTAATAGGTTTATTAATAAATTTAATGAATTATTTAATGGCTAATTTAATATACCGTTTAGTAATCCGTTTAATAACCTATTTAATATATTATTTTAAAACCGGTTTAGAAATTAATTTATTAAAAGGCTTAGAAATAAATTTAGTAAAAAGCTAGGAAATAATTTTAATAATAGATTTAATAATAATAAATTTAGTAGTACTAGGCTTAGTAATAATAGGCCTAATAATAATAGGTTTAATAATAATAGGCCTAATAATAATAAGTTGAATAATAATAAGTTTAGAAATAATAGGCTTAGTAATAAGTTTAATAATAAGCCTAATAATAAATTTAATAAAGGGCTTAATAATAATAAATTTAATAATAGGCCTAATTATAATTTCTATAATAAATTTAGTAATAATAAATTTAATAATAATAAGTTTAATAATAAGTCTAATAATAAATTTAATAATAATTTATATAATAAATTGAATAATAGGCCCAATATATTTTTTAATAATTAGTCTAATAATAAGCTTTATAATAAACTTAATAAATTCTTTAATAATAAGCCTAATAAAAGGTCTAATAATAAGTTTAAAAATAAACTAAGCTTATTATTCAATATCCCGCTCAATATACTATTTAATAATAGCCTTAGCACACTATTTAACAACCCGCCGAAAAAGCTTTTCAATACCCAATTCAATATACTGTCTAATAACCAATCCAATATATTATTCAATATATTACCCAAATTCTAACCGGACCTTTCTTCTAACCTTTAATTCAATTAGCACCTATCCCCCCGATCCTCAACTTAAATACCTTAAAGCCTTTAAAGACCTAACCCCTATAATTATCTCCCCCTAAGCCGATACCGACCTCTACTACGTCTTTAATATATATACCCTATACTACTTCCGCGTACGCTATAATACGCTCAAATACCTCTACTATTTAACCTCCCTTACTACCTCCCCCTTCTTCAATATTATATATATTAACTTCAACGAAGCGTTTACTACCCCGGGTTCCACCCTTACTAAACTCTCTAATACTCCTAACGAGACCGCCGACTCGTATATACAAGCCTTCGGTCTTTTGCTCCGTCTCCTCAAAAACTCCGCTATATAAGGAAAAACAGCTTACGACGTCGAAACTATTTAGTGTTTATCTAATATATAGCCTACTTTAAATCTAAATAAAGAGTATATAAATTGGTTGAGACGGTATATAAGGTTATTTATTAGGCAGGTTATTATTACCGTATTTATATTTATATTAACGGTGATTACGAATACGAATGGCTATAGTAGTAAAGAGAATATAAATCTATATTGGATAATACAAATAGCGGAAGACCTATTTGAGGAGCGTAATATAAAGGGGGCGGACTTGAAGAAGAATAAATAGAAGAAGGCGTTAGAGGCGTATAGGAAGTTTATATAGATTGTAGAGTAGAGGATTTTGTACGCGAAGTTAGTTGGTAAGATTTCTTTTCTTAATAGAGGGATAAAAAGGCTAAGGAGATTAGGCGTTGTTAATAATAACGAGGCTATATTTGATAAATAGCCTCCTATCGACTTTAATAGTATAAGAGAATTACTATTAGTACTTTTACCTAAGATCTTTCAAAGGGCTACCGTTTAAAATAAGCCTTCTGATTTATTAATACCGAATTCTGATAAAGAAAACGTACCGCCGTACTATAATTAAATTATACGAATTCTTATAGAACTAAAGATAATTAAGTATAAATTAATTCGGATTTTTAATTTAAAGGCTATTACTAATAAAGTAATAGAAATATTAAAAGATTAATATCTTCTAATTAATAAAATTATAGGACTTAATATTCTAATTCCTTTACGGGAATTATATAAAATAAATTAACGTTTTACATTAATTATTATTATAATAATTAAATATAATTTAGGATTAAATAAGAATTTAATTGTAATATTATATAAAGGAAGTATAATAATTAATAAATCGGCGGAAATTAATAAAGTTATCCTACTTTATAGGAGAAAGCGTTTAAACGAATGTTATAAGCCTAATAGAATTATGAGTAGATTAAATACTATTAATTAATTAGAAATTATACAATATAAATATTTATTATTTAAATAAAGGGTTTTATAAATATAAGAATTAGGATTAGTATTATATTAGTTTAGTATTTAATTTATATTAATATTAGAAATTAATATTAATATTAAATTAATATTAATATTAATTAGTATTTTAAATAATATTTAATTAAATTATAAAAATTATAAAGGAAGGGTTATTTTACTATATATAATCCGGATAAGTTCTTCTATATAATAATATAATAGTAATATACGTAGAAATTTTTATTAAAGTTCTTTATTATTCCGTATTTATTAATATTAAACTATAATAAATAATTAGGGAGTTAAATACTATAATTATAAAATATATATAATATAATTTATTATTTTAATTAAAAAGTTGCGGACTTTTAAAAATATTAAAAATTAAAACTATTATAGTAAAAATCTTAACTTTATAATTAATTAAATAGGAGATTAAAGGTAAATATAAGTAAATATAGTAATTTATAAATTATAATTAAAATATAATTATATATAAAAAATAATTATATAATTATACTTTTATAATTATTAAAATTGAATTTCCCTTATAATTATCTATAAAGTTATTATACAAGAGGGACTGGGAACTAGGCCCGAAGAGCGGAGCGTTATAATAGGCAATTATAATAAATAGTAGAGTAGGTAATAATAATAAAACGTACGGTCGGAGACCGGGCGCCGAGTCCCGGGCCTACTAAGGCCTACTAAGGGCTCGTATAAAGGATAAAAACCCTTAAAGCTTAGCTGGATATTTCTCTACCGGCTAAGCTAAAATCTACTTTTTAGAATAAACCTAATATTATATATTAAATGTATTTTTACTAAGGTCTTCTCTAAGGTAGACCTCCGGGAGGTATACTATCGTATCCGAATTAAGGAGGGAGATTAATAGAAGATTATATTTAAAATTAGATATAGTTATTTCGAATATACGGTAATACTGTTTAGACTAATTAACGCTCCTATAATATTCTAGGCGTATATATACAAAGCTTTAGTAAGATTAGTAGACCGTATTAATATCGTATATTTCGACAATATTTTAATCTACTCCCAAACTAAGGAGGAGTACGATAAATATTTAAGGCTCATCTTTAAGCGGCTAAAGGACGCCGAATTATATACTAAGCTTTCGAAGTACGAATTCTATAAAGAGTATATCGATTTCCTCAATTACCGAATAACGACGGAGGGGATTATAATAGACCCGACCCGAATTATTATAATTAAAGAATAGTTAATATTAGAATTATACTATAATATCTAAATATTCTTTAGGTTCGCTAACTTCTACCGGCGTTTTATTTATAGGTTTTCGAAGTTAGTAACCCCCTTTATAGACCTATTAAAAGGGAATAAGAACGGGAAGAAGATTAAACTATTCGAATAATTAAAAAAAGCCGATAAAATATTCTAAATACTAAAGGACGCTTTCGTATTGGTGACTATTCTCCGCTACTAGGACTATTCCCGGGAAATAAGGGTAGAAATAAACGCTTCGGTTAAAGCTATTTCTAATATCCTATTTTAAAAGATTGGCGACTAATAATACCTAATTATATTCTTTTTAAAAAAGCTAATAGATACCGAACGGCGCTAATATACGGGGTAGCAAGAATTCTTTACTATTATAGCTAACCTAGAATATTAGAACCAATACCTAAAGGGCTTCCCTAAAAGGTTTCTAATCCTTATAGACTATTAGGCCCTAATGGGAATTGTAGAATCCCCGGCGAAGGATCTCCGCGGGAAATTAGCGCGATAAATATATCGCTTATTGTAATTTAACTTCGATATAGAATATCGGCCAAGCGCTACGAATCCTATAAACGGTCTATCTAAGAGGCTAAATTATATAAAGGGGGAGATAAAATATAGCGATATTCTACTAACCCTCTAAAAGAAGCTCAATTTAATTTAATAATTATCGGTATCCTATAGAAATTAATTTAATTTAAAAATAAGGTACTAGTACGGCGAAAGGTCGGTAACGTATATATTTATTAAATAGATTAGGAGAATTATTAGATCGGCGACGGGTCGGGGATTAAAAATACTTACAACCGACCTTAAAGATAATTATTTTCCCCAAACTATTCTAAAGAAGATCGCTCGCAAACTAGTATATAGAGAACTACCCCTCGCGTTAAAAGTAAATTAAGAATTTTATATTATAATAAAGGAGTTCTAGCTTAAGGATTTTAATATTACTAATTTAGCGGCAACTATACGAATTAAAAACTCTATAATTAAAGGATATAAATTAAATAATTAAAGGGTTCTTTACTTTAAAGAACAATTAATAATCCCTAATAAAGGATCACTACGTAAGGAAATTCTATATATCTATTATAATAACCTAAAGGCCGATTATATAAGTATTCTTAAAACCTTAGAACTAATTAAAAGGAAGTTCTATTAGGAAAACCTTATAATAAACGTAAGGGAATATATTATTCGATACAAATTGTACTAAGGTACCTAACGCTCTAAGCACAAACCCTATAGAGACTTCCAATCTTTGCCTCTATTAGAGCAACCCTTTTAGGAAATTAATATCAATTTTATTACTAGCCTACCGCCGAACTAGGAATTTAATAATAAAATATATAACGCCGTCTTTATTATTATTAATCGGTTTACAAAGATAGGACTCTTTATCCCGATAACTAAGACCCTAAATACGGCAACGATAGCCAACCTCCTTTATAAGTATATCGAATACCGTTTCGGTTTTCCTTTAGGGATTGTTAACGATCGAAATAAACTATTTACAAATAAATTCTAAAAAGAATTTACTAAGACCCGAGGCATCCTACATCGGTTATCTACCGCCTTCTATCTATAAATAGATAACTAGACCGAACGTCTCTATTAAACCTTAGAAAAAATCTTTTATATTAACGCCCTAGAAAGAGACCCGCTATTATAGTACTATAAATTGTAAGAGGTAGAATTCGCCTATAATAATTCAATATATTCTACTATTAGAGTCTCGCCGTTCGAACCCCTATTCGGATACTACCTTCGTATAATCGAATATATAGAAGGCCGTAACGAATTACAAGTCTAAGGAGTAAAGAATAAACTCTAAAAAATAGAATAAATATATAAATCTATAAAGCGCTATTAGGAATAGGCCATTTAAATTCAATAGAAGGGATATAATAAATAGTATACGCCGATAGAGTTCCGACCTAAAGATTTAGTAGGATTGTCTACGAAGAATTTTCGTTTTAAAAACTGTAAACTAGCCCCTACGTTTATTAAAATAAAGGTTATTAAAAGGATTGGTTCTTAAATATATTAAGTTATTTTACTTATATAATATAGCTGGATATATAATATCTTCCCTATAAATTTATTCGAACCTTAGAAAATAAGGAGCAAAGTTGCCGAGGATATACCGTTATTAGAACTAGCGGATAAATAAGAAGAATAAGAAGTAGAAGAAGTAGTAGAATATAAAGGAGAAGGGACAGAATAAAGATTTTTAGTTAAGTAAGCGGGTTAGCCCGTCGAATATAATACTTGGGAACCGGAAGAGCACTTCTACGGTGCGCAGAAGGCGCTCTCTAGGTATTAGAAGTCTAGGCAGAGGCATTATAAGAAGTGGGACGATTAATTAGATACGAGCATTGGAATTGACTATCTAAGAAACTAAGCTATAAGATGCCGAAAATCCGTGAAATTTAGTGAACCGGGGAATTTATGTATATAGTAATACTAATTAATAAACCGCCGGGGAAACGCTGAATAATATTCGTAAAGAAGCGATTAAAGAACTGGAACCTATACGAAATAGGGATTATTAAAACTAAGGGGTTATTATAAAATAACTTACTATTTACGCTTCTTCGAAGGATTGTTAGGAGTAGCCTAACCGGAAGTGTAACGTTTATATTAAGAGCGGCGATGGGATAGCTTAGCCGGAGAGGTTACTGTACCCGAAAATAAATTGGCATTCGCTTTAACCGCTAAACCGTCCTTCTTAAAGGAATAGGAAAAGATATTAGTAGAAGTATCGTAGGTAAAGGTAATTAAATTCGTAGCGTACTAATTAAGGGTAAGAATTAGTTTACTAATATCCGTTTTAGCCGTTAGAACGCTAATAATAAACCTACCCGAAGGCGAAACGGCCGTAAGACGACGGACGATAGGGGGCAATAGTTTAAGTTCAAAGCGGGCCTCTATAAAGGCACTCTCTACAATAATAGAAGTAATCGAACCCTTATAATTAATTCCTTTCTTACTAAGATAGATCTTTAATATAAAAAGCTTCTATTTAAATATAGGCGCCGAAACGCCGCCGATAGAAATATTCGTAGGAACCGCAACTTCAAATACCTCCTTACCTTTGCTTTTCTTAACGGTAATAAGGCGCCAATCGGTAATATAAAAATTATTAATAGGACTAAAAGATTTACGCTCAATTGTAACCGAGGGGGATAAGGTTTATTAAGAATTAATAATAGCGAAGGTTTCGGCTTTTATAATTGGAATTGAAGGAGCCGCCGAACCACCGCCGACGAAACTTTTAATCGTATTATTCGAAGAAGAAGCGAGGGGGAAACGACGGGAAATCGTAGTAAGAAGACTATCTATAAACTCTTTAACTACCTCTTTTAGGAATTTGGATTTTAAAATTATAATTAGAATAATTATAACCGGAGTAGCCACAACCGGGGTAACTATAATTAGGGCAATTATAATTAAGGGAAAAGCGACGGGGGAAACTGCTGTAAGAAAAGAGAGACCTATATAATTAATAAAATTAACGACTTCGGGATCTCTACTATATATTAGAAATATAAAACGTTTAAATATAAAACGTTCTTAAATAGGGGTATTCTCGAAGACCGCCGGTAATAAATTAGAAGGGGGATTAATAAAGTTAATTAGAATCGATAGAGGGGTAACGGGAAATATAATTTTAAAGTTAGAAAATAAGCCCAATATATTAAGAATAACCTAAATAATAGTTAAAGTACTAATGTTAAATGTAAGTAGCTAAGGCGAAAGAATAATACCCTTATTATTAATAATAGAAGAAGGGCGGGCGGACGCCGAGGCGTTAATAGGTTAGGCGGCCGGAAATAAAATCTAGTTAATAGGACGCTTAATAGAAGGAATTAAAACTTTAGAATTATAACGCTCTTTAAAGAGGGGGCCGCTATCGGTATAATCGGTATTTAATATATTCGTAATAGTAGCCAGCGCCGCCTCGTCGGTAGCTTCGAAAGTATAATCTAAGTCCGAAGAAGAAATCGTATTATTTAAAACAATAAGAGTCGCTTAGGAAGAACTATAGACGAAGGAAGAAGGTAAAATGCGAATTTTATAATGTAACGGCGAAGGTTCGGTAGGAAGGTTCGTTAAGAAGTTGTAGTAGTAGAAAGAACGGCCGGAATTATAAAAATTAAAAGGACGTCTAATACCGATACTATTACCGATAGGAACCTTAAGGAGGCTACTAAGGCGACCCGCCGACGATTAAAGAGTAGTATTAAAAGGGACTTCGTTATTATCTTCGGTAGGGGAACGTCCGCGTTCGAAAGTAGGCGTAGGCTTACGAACGCGTAGGGAATTAAGAATAGGTCCTAAGGACGGAGAATGTAGGGAAACCGGGTTAAGGGCCGATAAATCGCCGTTAAACGAACTAATTAAATTTATCGGGGTCGGAAAGTCGTTAATAATATTATTAAAACCGTTAGAATTCGGAGACGAAGGGCTAGAAGAATTAGAATTAGAATTCTAACGATCCGAAGAACTTTTATTAGAATTAGAAGAGGTAAGGTCCTAAAGTTCCGATTTAAACGAATTAAAAGGGCGTTCGGACGCCGAACTACTAATACCCTAAGAGCTGTTATTATCCTTAGAAGGTTCGTTAATAATAATAAAACTACGATTATTAATATCCTCCGTAAGTAAAGCATCGAAGGCATTAATATCCGTAAGCTCAAAAATAGTAATAGTATTATAAAGTTAGAAGAGGCGCTAATAGGTAATTTCATCACTAATCTCAAAGGGGATTAGTAAGGTACGTAGGAAGTGGTTTTCCGGTAAATAAATAGGGTAAAGGACGGGGTCGTTAAGGCGGATTCTCGGCGATTAGTAGCCGTCCTTATCATCCTCGTCGTTAAAAATATTAAAGCGAACGGTAAAGTTATTTAAATAGTTATACGCTAGTAGCGACGGCGGGCGGGCGATACGGGGACTAATCCTATAACGTAGACTAGGCTAGAAGGGACGCAACTTAATACCGACGTTCAGAATATTGCTAATAATAGTACGAATATTACCGTATAAAGGAATAGGACTGTAGGGTAAACTCTATTAATAAAGCTAAGAACGGCGCTAAGACTTCGAAAACTCTTATTAACGCTAGGCAATAAATTAATCAAGCGCTTAACTAATGGAAATTAGAGCGCCGGGGGCTTAGTCGGCGGGGGGAAGGCTTTTACCGAAAGTCCTTATCGTTTCGACGTACTAATCTCGCCTGTAATTAATAGTAAGATCGAAGCCTAAGAAAAAGGTAGAGGCGATAGCGCCGAACATACGCCGAATATTATATATTTCTTTAAGAAGGTAGTTTAGGTAAACTTTTGTCTTGCTACGAATAATAATGTACTCCTTTAAGAATTTACCTAAACGGCTATAAGAGGCCTCGATAAGGTAGCGGCCTTTGGAAATATTGAATTTCATTCGTTCCTCGATATTATCGGCGCTAGAACGGAAATTGGGCGTCTCCCTAAAATAATGCTAAATATATTAGAGTACGTCTAAAATGCAATATTAATACGCTTAGAATATCCTTAAATATTTAAAGGGAATTTACACCGCTGATAGTTAGCCGTTAAAAGTTTATAAGGATAAAAAGTAATTTATAAGGCGATAAACCTATTTTTATATTTAGTAACGGGTATAGCCTATATTAAAGTCGTTGGTCTATTAATAATAAAAGAATAATATATTAAAATGAATAATAGTAGAGCAAATGCCGTAAAGGCCGATATCGCTGTCTTAAAGAGTAAATTAAAGTTAATGCTTCGCCGATAAAATACGTTAAGGACGGAGATACTTATATAAGCCTAGGTAAATGGGAATCCCTTTTTGGGATCGTAAGGATACCGGCGTAGGATCCGCTTAGTAAGCGAAATAAAAAAGCTATTAACCTTAGGGATTGTAATAGGTACCGTAGGATCGGCGGACGCCGTCTCCTAAATAGGTTTAAAGCGACGAAGGTTAATTATAATTATTATATTAAATAAAAAAAGAAAAGAAAGAAGAGAGGAAGGAATTCTCTCTACCCTTTGAGAAAAGGAAAGCGCGCCCGACGTACGGCCTAGGCTAATAAGTGCGGCTAATTATTTAGGATAACGACGGCGTAAAACTGGCGCTTAGAGGGCTAGATGCTACCTAGGGGGGAATAATATAACGTAATAAACGCGTTTACGAAACTATAACGAATAAGGGCGAACGGCCGCCGATAAGGGACTTACCTATACTAGGTAGTAAAGAAAATAAATATCCTAAACTATACTCTAGAGGCTAAGAAATACGACTAAGTTATAAAGGACTATAGTTATTAAGGGGGGGGATAATTGTAAAATTATTGTATAAGAGGGTTTGGGAATTAGGCCTAAGGAGCGGAGCGTTATAATAGGTAGTTATAATAAGTAGTAGAGCGGACGATAACGATAGAGCGTACGGTCGGAGACCGGGCGCCGAATCCCGGGCCTACTAAGGCTTACTAGGGGTTCGTATAAAGGATAAAAATTCTTAGAACTTAATCGGACATTTCTCTACCGGCTAGGCTAAAGTTTATTTCTTGGAATAGACCTAACATCGTATATTGAATGTATTTTTACCCTATTGTATTGTGACTTTATATTATTTAATAAGAACGAATATAATTTTAATATTCAATTTATATTATAATACAAATAATATTTTTTAAAAATAATTCTAATATATAAAATATATTAGAAAACGGCCTAATTTTAATATTATTAATAATATTTCAAAATCTTAAATATTTATAAAATAATATAGGAAACTTCTAATTACCTTTAGAATTTTATAGAATATTCTAATTTAATTATAAAGGTTAGAAGTAGGATAAAGGTCTTTAGGACCTTTGTATTTAAATTTAATATTTAAAGGCCTTCGGCTTAACTTCCAAACCTTATTCTTCTTCTTATTATTATATTTCCTAATTAAAATACTTTAATACAAGGTCTTCTTAGAGAATCCCGCTATCGGGCATTCTATTCCCTATTATAAAACTATTAAAGTATAATTATTACCGCGGTAAAAAGTTAAATAATTAGTATTATTAATATAGAAAGACCTCTATTATATTATTACTTTACTATACCCGTATAGTATTTAATTTAAAAGTATTATTTTTTATATACGCTATATAAATACTTATAATTACCTATACTTATTCTAAATCTTTAATTTAATTAATTAGAAGCTTAAAATCCTTTAAATTCTTAATTATATTCCTTATTACACTACAACTCAATTTTAAACTATAGTAAAATAAGAATTACGGTCAAGAACAACTATAGGATATAACCCCTTATAAATATAAAGAATAGCCGTCGTAAAAGATAATAAATAGTAAAACTATTATATTGGATTTAATATATATATAATATATATAAATATATATTATTAGACTTCTAACAGATTTATAGGTCTTTTATAATATAAAATACTTAGTTATATATTTTTATATAAATATAAAAAATAAGACCGGAGTAAAAATCCGGTCCGGAGAATAAGTCCGGTAGACTATAGGGATCAACCCTAATTAGAATCCGGAAGAAAAACTAAAAGAAATCTAGACTTTCGACTTTCGCAGTCAAATTCCGGCCTCAACGTCAGTCGAATAAAGATATACGTAAATAAAAAGAATGGAATATAAAATTTCCTATTGTATAAACGGTTTCGTTATATAATGTATATTGACGAAGATATAATATTAAAAGTAAGAAAAGAAGTTAAAGAAGACTTTAAGGTTTGGATTCAAATTCCGGACTCTACGGTTAGCGTATAGAATTAAATAAAATACTATTTGAATAAGCTGGAAATTATAATTCTAAAGAGACCTTTAATTTTATTACTAGGTTTTGTAGGCTTAGAAAAGGTCTATAAGAAAGGAGGAATCTTCAAAGTTAAAAATATAATTCAATAAAAATACTTCCTCTTATTTCTACTAATTTACTATTTATTTACATATTTTATATACTATTCTATTCGTTTTTGAACGCTCTATATATATATATACTCTAATGTCCTCTAACGCTTACTAAACTACTATTTTTATTAATTTCCAAAGAGAGGGCAATATTTACTTTCTTATCTATTCCGTTTTTAATTTTGATATTATTAAAACCTTCGTCGACCGATACCTACTAATATTAATTTAGGGAATTTTTTACTATTTTTTCCTTAGTACTACATTTTGAGAGTTATTATAAGAAGAGAGGTTTATATAATAGGAGGAGATTAGCTCCTAATTATAATAGGTCGAAGGATATTACTAATTTAGAGATAAAAGAGTAGAGACTCTTTTATCGTTTAAAGGAGGAGGATAGATAGTTTAGACTAGATATTATTCCGAACGAATACATTTGAATTTGTACTTTCTAGATTTGCTCCTCGCTAAGTCCGTTTTGCTTTGTAAATTCCTTCCCCTATTTAAGAACTCTAACTTCTAGATTTGCTCCCTATTCCTCTTCTGAAGTCTTTGGAGTTTTAAGGTTAGAGGTAATATTTCGGCATTATTTTTAATCTCCTTCTTAGGTATTTATAGTATTATAGGGTTAGATCCCTTATAACGGGCTTTATAGTAATATATTCCAATATTCGTTAGTAAGCGAATATCGTCCTACTTTTTTCTAGGCTAGGTTTAGTTTAATAGTTATAAATATCCCGACCCTATTATATATAATAATTATTTAGGTTTCTAGATTTAGTCTTATTATAAATATTATAGCCCTCTATAGATGATTTGATTTACTCTTTGAAGCCCTAAGGTTCTTCCTTTAAGTTTTACGGGGTTGTTGTCTTTTTTTTGTAGTATAGTTTTTGCTCTAAATTAATATATTCCTATTTAAAATTAGAGGATGTTTTATCCAAAAAAATAAAATAGATATTAAAGGCTTCTAAATACTAAGGTTTCCTTTATTTCCTTTACTCATTATAATAATAATAATAGTAATTTTATTACTTAATTAAAAGATAAAAAAAGAAGAAGAAAAGGATAAAAGAAAAGAAGGAGATAAATATTAAATACTTCTTTCTATTTTATATTAATAATTTTGGCCAATTTTAATACTACTTTAATATTATATAATTATAATTGCGTACTATACGCATTAAGAGGGCAATTAGCGATTTTTCTCTAATACAAAAACGATTATACTTTTAATAAAAATAAAATATTAATTAGTAGGAATTAATACAAATTAATACGAATTAGTACAACTCTAGTATTTTAAATATTAATTAATATATTAAAAATATTAAAATTCTACGAATTAATATAGTAAAAATACTAATAACGTATTAAAATATTAAAAACGTATTAAAATATTAAAAATACTAAGGGTATTAAAAGTATTAAAAGGTTTAAAAATATTAGAAATTTAAAATATAACGTTTAAAGACTAATATATACGGCTACCTTACTATATGTATTATAATTTAAAGGAATTAAATATTTTCAATATATATAAATATAATAAATTAAATAAACTAATTTAAATACTAATTACTAATAAAAGTATAATAGAAAAATATAAAAGGAAAAGCAATCTATTTATATTATATATATAAATAATAATAAAAATAATTATAATAAATAAATATTATAAATATTCTTATTCTTATTTATATATATAACCTTTATACTCCTTTAAAATAAGCTTTATAAAACTAGCCCTCCTTCTTCGAATTCTACTATTAGCTATTACGGTACGACATTAGCCCACTTCGCCAAAAGTCTATATTCCCGCAAAAGGATATAAGTAACCGAAGCTGGCAATTCGGTTCCTCAAAGTGGCTTATATAATTGGATAGGTACCGCTATTATATTGGCGTTAATAATATTATAAAGTATATTTATTTAAAAACCGGTTATTATGACGAGAATTATTACAAACCTAGAAAATGTAATTGTCTTAATAAAATATTAATTAATAATAAATATATATATTTATATATATAATAATAATAATAGAATTACTAAATACTTATAATTAGCTTTCTATTCCTCTACGCCCGGGCTCTCTTCGTATAAATATCCAGATTCTCTAATAATATAATTAGTATTACAATATACTAGTTTACGTAATTTCGTATCGTATAATTGGGTATAAATATATAAAATAACTAAAGCTAAAGAAGGAAAGAGGGAGAGGTTAAGATTTAGGCTCTAGAATTATATTTTTATATAGGATAAACCTAGATTTTATTAGCTTCAACCGCCTTCCTTATCTAATTTAATAATATACGTAAATACGTTGTAGTACTAATTAAATAGTCGTATATATTAATACCGCCCGTACCGCTAGTATAGCCAATTGGGGTACGTGTATTAATGGTACCGGTGGGTCCTATGGGTATTGTTAATAAGACGATCGTTATAATTAGTATATAAATTAATAAATAAATAAATAAGTAAATGAATAAATAAAAAAATATAAAAATAAAAAAATAAATAAAAAAATAAAAAAATAGAAAAATAAATAAATAAATAAATAAATAAATAAATAAATAAATAAATAAATACATAAATAAATAAATAAATAAATAAATAAATAAATAAATAAATAAATAAATAAATAAATAAATAAATACATAAATAAATAAATAAATAAATAAATAAAGAAATAAATAAATACATAAATAAATAAATAAATAAATAAATAAATAAATAAAAAGGAGTAAGGTATAATAGGCGTTTTACTATCTCCTTTAGGTAATAATTTAGTTTCGCTTAAGGGAATACTATTTTATAATTAATACGGCTTTAATATATATAGTACAGGTTAATATTATTATATTTAAAATATAATCTTAAATTATTATTAATTTATATATTAATTTATTATTCAAATATAATTATATAAATTATAAAATATAATAAATAATAGATTATTTACTAGATCTCTATATTCCTTATTCTTATATATTAAATAAACTTATAATCCTTTCGTTCTTATTTTATTAATAAATTAAATTAAATTTAAATTATTATAATATATTTAAATATTACATAATACTATAGAATTTAATAACCTATATATATTAAGATTTTATATATATATATATATTATAATAATTACAATATAATTGCAATTTCTAAATTCACTATTTACTAAAGAGAATTACAATAGAAGGATGGAAAAAATAGGGAAAAAATAGGGAAGGAAAGAAAAGGAAGAAATAAGAAATGATAAGAATAAGAAAATGAAGAAAAAATAAAGAAAAAATAAAGAATAAATAAAGAAAAAATAAAGAAAAAATAAAGAAAAAATAAAGGGAAAATAAAGGAAAAATAAGGAAAAAATAAAGAAAAAAGAAAATTAATATACGAAAAGAATTTATAGTTTCTTCTAATACTTTTTAACCCGTTTATAATAGGCTAGTGTGTACTATAGCTAGGTCCGCTAAATTACTAAAAGTAGACGATGTTCTGCTTGCAAGGCAGAATTCGAAGTGCATACTATATAGCTAATGCCAATAGGTCTTACCCTGTGATACTACTTTCCCTCAAAGCGATGTTAATTGATATTAAGAGGCTCCGTCCTACGGGAGGCGGACAATGTCCGTAAAGGATTTTATCGCCGTGCGATGACTATATAGTACTACCCGAACCGAAGTTCCAATGGGGTAGCTTGTGATATTTGGTCGCTCCGTGCCCTCCAAGCACGAGCGGCGGTTAGCAATGTCTTTCATTGAGAGCGTTCCTGTCTTCCTACGGCGACTGTAGTCGGAATGTTCTCGAAAAACCCGCCTCCAAATGCTACTGCGGGGAATTGAACCCGTAGTATCCTACCGGTAAGTAGAATATACTATGACAGGTTAGCGTGTACTATAGTTAGGTCCGCTAAATTACTAAAAGTAGACGATGTTCTGCTTGCAAGGCAGAACTCGAAGTGTATATTATATAGCTAATGCTAATAGGTCTTACCCTGTGATATCTTATTAGTACTTCTATAATTAGGGGAACTAAAAATAGTACCTAAGGTCTTTAAAGCGCTAAAGTATAACGATTTCTATTAATAATAGTATAATTCTTACGCCAAAATTCCCCTTAATTATTATCGTTAACTTCGAGACGAAGGCAAGCTTCCTAATGATAAAAAGGTTCTTCTCTTTCGTAAGCCCGGTACTATATTTTTCTGGCCCCTAGTTCCTACCTTCTCTATCTTAGTAATCTAGACTATTTTTTCTATTACCCTAGATTCTATTGGTATTTATAACGATAATTATATCGCCGTCCCTAAAAAAGTAATCCGCGCTATAAAGTAATAATTACGAGCTGTCTGTAAAGCGCTTTACGCCTTCGACCTATACGTATATTTAGATTTGAGATCCTAGTAGATTGAACTTTACGATGGCTTTAAGACCCCCGTTCGAATTAAGACTTCTATTTTAGAGCTACCGTCTCCCAAGACCGCTGAGTATATGTACCGCAAGTGCTAGATAAACTTTCGCTCGAGAAATACTCTTTTTAACCACATTTACTCGAATACGTATAAGCCTAACTTTTCCAAAAAAACCTAGCTTAAAGAGTTCAAATCTATAGTCTTCTATTATTATGGTTAATAATACCCTAATTAACTAAATTACCCTAATTAGCTAGACTGCTCCTAAGACCTTCAGCTCCTCGACGGCCATAGCTACGGCTTCTCCAGCCCTCCCGAATACTCCCGTTTCTTCTAGCCTATTCACCTCAATTAAAGCTCGGCTTATAGTAGTATATTATAGCGGAAAAATGCGTTTTGTAACATTTAATATATAAGAGGTACCGCTTCGACTTCTAATGTTGATTTGATATTTAATGTTTAATGCCCTATAATATAGGGTATTATAGGGCGTAAGCGCTATAACGAAAAAAAAAAAAAAAAAAAAAACTTGGAATTTTTTTTTCAAAGTCTGAGTTTTTCCTTCCCATCCTACTTTCCCTTTATAAAGGAAAAGGTTAAGATTAAAAGTTAGAAACAATTTGGCCTAGTGGCTAAGTGGTTAATACTAGTGTTTTTTTTCTTAACGTCCTTGGTTCGATTTACGTTTGTAGTAAATTTCTTAAAGTTAAAAAAAAAGAAAAAAAAAAAAAAAAAAAAAAAAAAAAAAAAAAAAAAAAAAAAAAAGACTAAAAAAAAACCACCCCTAAGAGTAGTCTTTTAGAAGCCCTTAACCTTCTAAAAAATTAGAAGATAAGGTACTTAGAAGACTACCTATCTTATTTTGCTTATAAGGCGTTAAATATTGGATATTAAATTAATATTGGAAGTTTTAGTCTAATCTAATGTTTTGTTTATATTTAATCCTAGACCCAATATCCAATGTCGAAGGGTATAGGTTCCTAATACGGTACGAATCCCCTATCGAGTAGAAATTTAACTATTCGCCTCCCATCGATGCTTCACCTCCTTTTGCTTCGATAGCAATCACTCCTCTTTCCCTACGTAGTAGATTAATAACCTCTACAATTAAATATAAAGAGAGTAGTTAGTTTTCCTCTTCTAGTACTCTTTGTTAGCTTTCTTCTACCCTAACGGTTCCTATGGCAATGAGATTTTAATACCTTTAATACCCTATAACTACTATACTTACAACGAGAACTTTGCTTTACGAAACCTCCTCTTTAACTACCTTCGAAATTATAGCTATTGCCGCCCTCCTAAAAAGACTAGTAGCTTTAATAAGTCTTTTAAGATAAAGAATATTAATTAGCGTAGTGGTAAGACGATCTAAATGGACTTTGGCGTATTTAGAAATATAATTAGTAAGCTTATTATAGTAGGCTCTATTGCTTAACCTAGGGATTTATTTATATAATAATACCTTTTATCAGATTCCTTTAGATTTCGAACTTTTAACTCCCCTTCCCTTCCTTCCCTTTTTCTCTATTTACTTTACAACGAAGTTATTATTCCTATTCTTTTGTATACGGGTAGCTATTGATATAAATTAAGTAGTTCTCTTAAAAATAATACTAAGGTATTTATATTACCAATTTCATATCTGTAGTCTTAGTTCTACTCTATCCTATTACTTCTCCCTTTCTTTTCTTAGCAATTCAACGGATCTCTTCAACTCTCTAGCAATTCGGCAGTTAATATAGCTTCTCTAGTAATACGGCTTCTCTAATAATATAATTGGTAATTATAATTCCCTTATTAACTCTTTATAATTTGTATTAGTTCGTACTAGCTAGTATTAATTTAATAACGGCTATGCTAATTAATTAGAGAGCCCCCGTTTATACCCCTTTCTCTCTTTCTTTCTATTTATCTATAGAACTAGCGTTCTCTACGGGTTTAGTACTTTTGAGTGCTTCTCTTTCGAGTGCTACCCTCTTGAGCGCTACCCTCTTGAGTGCTACCCTTTTGAGTGCCCGCCTCTTTCGAGTGCCTCTCTTTCGAATACCGCCTTCTCTTTCCAACAATTATACCTTTATTCTTTTAATATAGATTAGCCTTTCCTTAGTCATCACCGGTATTCCCTGGTCATCATCTGGCTTCCTGGACCTTATTGGATATTAACGATTTCTCCTAGCAAATATTATAATATCCCGAAGCAACCCGGATAGATAGATTGATCGGAGGAGACCTAAACATTCTCAGAGGAGACCTGGACATTCTTAGAGGAGACCTGGACATTCTCGGAGGAGACTTAGAAGATCTCGGGGAAGATTTAGTCGTCTAGGATAGGCATCGAGGACGATACTTTCTTTCTCTATAAACTAGTATTTAATAAGGGAATCCCTAAATTACCCTACCTTTCTATATTATAATTTAAATAAGTTGTAATAGCCTAAATTAATTGGGCTATTATAGAAGTTTTAACTTATTATTTTTATTCGGTTAAATATATTAATTACTCTATAAATTATATTCTAATTCGCTATATAGTATATTTACTACGTATAAACGGCTAATTAGAAGCCTCGCCTTCCCTTTTATAATACTATTTCCCTCGTTTTTATAATAGATTTATTAAAATATTTAACGATTTTAATACTAAGGCTAGTATAATTAATTTGATTAAATAATATTAAAACGAATAATAACTATAATTAAATTAAATTTAAATTAAATAAAAGGGCGGTTAATTATATAATTATTATATTTATTTTATAAATAATAAATAAATCGTTTAAAAACTTTTATTATTTAAATTTTTAGTAAAATATTAATTATTTTTTTCTTTTATACTTCTTAATTAATTCTTAACTAATTTTTTCCTTAATAATAATAATTATCCGTATTATACTTATTATATTAAATAATTCTCCCGAAAGTATATATAAATATATATTAAAAGTATATAGAAATTCGAACGGGCGCCTATTATTACTTCTTTTATCAAAGACCGATCTCTTTCGATTCCTAATCTTAAAAATAGTATTATAGAAATTATTACTAATATAGTTTTTAAACTGCTAATTATATAATAAGCTCTTATAATTTAAATTATATTATTTAAATTAAATTATTAAGTATTAAATAAATTAAATAGGAATAAATTAGTAGTTGTAAGGTTAGATAATTATTAGTATTTATCCTTCCGCTTTTCGGTTTAGGGTTTATTTTAAAGTTAAAAGGAAATTATAAATTAATTATTTAATAAGAGAATAAAAATTGAGAATTAGAAATAATAGGGTTTATTTAATTAAAAATAGTCTTTCCTTGGGCGGAGCCAAATGTGCCCAACGAAGACAGTGAAACGCCCATAGGTCTACATCTTAAGTTTTTTTCCAAAACTTTTTTATTTTTTTTTTTCCAATTTAATTTTGGTTTTATCGAAAAAAAATTTTTTTTCTGAATTTTCTTTTTCTTTTCCTTTTTTTTTTCCTTTTTTTTCTTTTTCTTTTTTCTTTTTTTCTTTCTTTTTTTTTTCTTTCTTTTTTTTCTTTTCTTTTTTAGAACTTAATCATTTTTGAGACTTAATCATTTTTAGGACTTGGTCATTTTCGAAAAAAAAACAACCTCAAACGGGATCGAACAGACAACCTTAAGAACTTAGAAGAGCAAATATAAGAACCATTGAGCCACTAGCCCCATTGAGCCACTAGCCCAATTGATTGATAGAGATGTTCATTCTTTCTATTTATATAAGCGAAAAGACTTTGGGACTTCATTACTCCCAATATCAAATTTTCATTACTCCCAATGTCTCTTCATTGCTCCCAATGTCTCTTCATTGCTCCCATTGCTCCCATTGCTCCTATTGCTCCCATTGCTCCCATTGCTCCTATTGCTCCCATTGCTCCTATTGCTCCCATTGCTCCCATTGCTCCCAATGTCTTTTCATTGCTCCCAATGTCTTTTCATTGCTCCTAATGTCTCTTCATTGCTCCTAATATCTCTTCATTGCTCCTAATGTTTCTTTATTGCTCCCAATGTCTCTTCATTGCTCCCAATGTCTCTTCATTGCTCCCAATGTCTCTTCATTGCTCCCAATGTCTCTTTATTACTCCCATTACTCCCAATGTCTTATCGCTTCCAATCCTTATCGTAAGCTACGGTCGCATTTGAAGTGTAGCGATGCGATGCGACGGTCGCATTTCAATAAAAACCACTCTTTTCGACTTTTCTCAACAACCAGACCACTGCACAGGCTGCACAGAGTACCAAAATGACCGCAAAAATCAGGCGAATAATCTGCAATTGAGTGTATAAAGATGCATCCTCTGGTTAAGGAGAGGTGTTGATATAAAGGCAATTTTTTGTCGCTACTATTAATACCGTATCCCGATGACGATATAATTTCCTTTTTGGGCATGGAGTGGGGACCCCGGCTCCGCAATTAATTGCATTCTGGCCTATTATAGACAGAACCGCCGCTCCTTCCAGTTTCGCTGCGATGTGGGCCCACGGACCACGACCTTTGGTGTAGATTTCCATAGCACCTCTAGTGGGCCCACGATCGCCGCTCAAGGTAGAAGGATGGGCGTTTCAATAAATAGTAAATTACTAGTAATTTTCGTAGGATAATTAATTAATTATATTATCTTTCGAAGAGTATTAATAAAAATTAATAAAAATGAACGAAAAGAATATAAAAAATAAAAGTTTTAATATAATAATTAAATTTATTATTATTAATTATATAATATATATATTAATCTTTTTTAGAACTATTTTATTTATAAATCAATTTCTAAATTTAAAATCTCTCTTTATATAAAATAATTTTAAATTACTTATACATTTTATAATAGAGCGGGGATATATCTACCTACTTAATTAAACCTATAAAAAATAGGACGATATTCACTTACTAGTAGACATCGGAATATATTACTATATAGCTATTACAACCCTATAATACTACTTTCCCTCAAAAGAGGCTCTATAAAAAACGATATACGAAAGTATAGCTCTCACTTAGGGGTTTCGGAAACCCAACTGCAAAATGCAAGGGTATAGTATGGTTGAGTCGAGGGTAAAGCTAAGATTCTATCTATAATAGAAGATTTTAGGTGAGGAGAAGAAAAGGAAGAGAACTAAATATATACGTTGCGAACCCGAATAAATACTTTAGTGCGTAAGCGATAGCGGGACCTATATACGGGTTGCTAATAGCTAATCCCTTTATTCGTATCGCCCTTTACTTATATAATAAATAAGAGTAAATACCTTCAATGGGTTTAGCGCCCGTCTGGGTTAGCCTTAGCGCGAACCTTCTATATTATTCGTTCTTCTAACCTTCGTAGTATTTTATAGTATTTTATAATATTAGTCCTCCTATAGGGGTATAGCGGGTATAGCGGTATAGCCGGACCGGCGCTGTTATATTACCCCCCCCTATATAAAAGACTCGTCTGCGAGTCTTATTAGAATAGGGCCTACTTTAATTGTGATAATTTCTTACTTATATAAAATCCTTTATGAACGCTTTAATTCTAATAATTCAAATAGTTCGTCGTCCTTGTATTCCTCCTAGTCTTCGTTCAACTAGTTTATTAATTGTTTGGGCGGGCCCGGGGCCTCCGGGTTAGTTTTGTAGAATTCTTAAAGTAGCTTTAGGGTGTATTTAAAGTCGGAGGCGGGCTAGTACTCCGGATTAGGGTCTTAGCCTCTCTAATCCGTATTGTAAAAGAGTTTGCTATTAACGATTTTAAAGGTATTAATTTTCTCGACTTCCTATTCGGGGTCCTCGTCCTCCTCTGTAACTGGGCCGGGGTATTTAGTTAATTGGCCGGGCAGCGGGTTATTATTATACTTACGTAGACGGTTAGTATAGAAGAGGTCGGAGCCTTTTTAGTTGTCGGGGAGCTCTAGCCGATAGGAATAACCTACTTTCTCGATAATCTAGTAGTGGTTGCGGGTATTGGGGAAATCGAGTTTGTCGTTGGGGCGAATCGTTGTTAACTATAGCCGCTTAATAATAATAATTCGGTCGCCGACGTCGAAATCCGGGTCCTTGCGCTTTTTATTAGCTTGACGAGCTTGCTCCTCCTATGCCTTTAAGATTATCTCCTTAGCGAATTCTGTATATCTATAAATACGTTGAACGTAGTCTTGAGTTTACTCCCTAGTTAATTGTTCGGTCTTAGGAATAGAGGGGTTTTAAATTCGGGCTTCCTAGTCGAAAGGTATATGTATTGGGTAATCGAATATGATTTCGTAAGGGGAGAGGCCGGTATTATTTTGGGGAAGGCTGTTCTATACGGCGTTAAGTGCTAGGATCGCTTCTAATTAATCGTCTTGGTAGTAGTTAACGAAGGGACGAAGTCGCTAATCGAGGTATACGTTTATAACCTTTGCTTACCCTGCTATTTGGTTGTAGCTTGCGGTAGTTAATTTCTACTTTATACTGGTTAATTTGGATATTTCGTTAGTGAAAGCCGATATAAACTAAGGATTACGGTTAGAAATAACCTCTTCTAGTATACTATAGACCCGGTAAAGTCCTTTATAGTATATTCGGGTAGTGTCCTAGGCGGTAGCCCTTTTTGTATAGGGTGTGACCTATAACGACTTTATTAGGCGGTCTACTATTACGAAAGCGTTGTTATAGTTGTATTTATCCTTAGGCATCTTTTTAAAGTCGATTACGATTGAAGTCCATTTCCTATCCGGTAGTGGGATAGGGTGCAATTTGCCCGGGGTTTTGTCTCTAGGTATTTTACTAGCCTTATAGATTATATAGTTCTTGACGAAGTAATTGATATTTCCCGCTATGCCGGGCTATTAATACTATTCGATTAAAATTACTCGAGTTTTATTTCGGCCCGGGTAGGCTGTTATTAGGGTCGAATAAATTTTGTCGATAATACGGGTTCGAAGGTTGTCCTTATCGGGGATAGCGAGGCGGCTTTAGTATATTAGTAAGCCGTTAGCTATTATTGTAAATTTAGAATCGGAGCTATAAGCGTATACGTAGTATTCCTCTAGGGACTCCTCCTTACGGTTGGCCTTTATAATTACGTCGATTAATTTATAGCCTTTAAATTCGACGGGGTATAATTCTAAATCATTAATATTTAATATAAGGATTGGTACTGACTCCTTTAAAAAACCGTTCGATATGGCGATTAAGGCTATTACGATAACTTTAACTCTATCGTCGGCTATTAAGGGTTTGAATATCTAAAGGGTATAATACGCCTCCTTCTTATCCTTCTAAATTTTAAAATCCTCTAACTTTTAGGATAAGGCGTTAATAGCCGCGTTTTTAGTACCGGGACGGTAGGTAATTTCAAAATAGTATTAAAATAGAAACTCCACTTACCCGGCTTGCCGCAAGTTGAGTAATTACTTTGTACCAAAGTATTCTAAAGCCTAATAATTAGTAATAATTGTAAAGGGTTTTAATTGCCTTAAGCCGACTAATTCGGGTCGCTAGGTTTAGAGAGCTCTAATAATAGCGAGCAACTCTTTATTATAAATCGAGTAATTGTATTCGGTTTGTTACATCATCTCTGAAAAATAGGCAATAGAGTGCCATTCCTTCGTATCCTCTTAATATTAAAAGAGAACTCCAACGAGGACTCTATTATTGGCATCTATTTCGATTCGTATTTCTATATTGTACCGGAAATACCTTAATAAGGGGGCGTCTATTAATAATTATTTTAAACTATTGAACGCCGCCTGGCATTTATTAATTTATACGAATACTTCGCCTTTCTTAATTAAATTAATAAGGGGGCGAACTATTCGGCTATAGTCTTTAATAAACTTTTGGTAAAAATTATAAAATCTTAAGAAAGATTGTACTCCTCATAGGTTAAAAGGTATAGCCTACTCCTTAACAACTTTTACTTTCTCTAAATCGACGGAAATACCATTACGTCCTATAATAAACCCTAAGAACTTTATCTTCGTAACCTAGAATTCGCACTTCTTAAAATCGGCCTACAACCCCGTATCCTTCAACTTAGCTAGGACCTTATAAACGTAATCCTTATACTCCTCGAAAGTATTAGAATAAATAAAGATATTGTTAATATACGTAGTATAGAAGTCCCTTAGGTACGGCCCTAAAATAGAGTTAATAAAGGTTTAGAAGCTAATTGGACCGTTGGTTAGACTAAACAGCAGCACCTTATATTTGAATATTCTTATACCGGTACGAAAAGTGGTGAGCTCTTCGTCTTCTAGCCTTATACAAATATAATAGAAGGCCTGTCGGATATCGATCTTAGTAAACCACTAGGCCTTAATAACTTTGGCTAGGGTTTCCTCAATTAGTAGTAATAAGTATCGGTCTTTCTTCGTAATAGCGTTGAACTTTTAATAATCTACGTAAAATCGTAGATTGCCGTTAGCTTTCTTAACGAATAAGACGGGTACTACCTATAGGGACGAGTTCGCCTCGATGAATCCCTTAGAGAAGTTTTCTAAAATATACTTCCTAACTACCTCTAATTCGTCTAACGACATTTTATAGAGGGGGCTGTAACCTAATTCCTCGGGGCGGTAACCCTCCTCGAACTCGATCTTATAATCGCATAGTCAATAGTCGGATAGAACGTTCGAATCGAACTTATTAAAGATATCGATATAATCGTGATAGTACTCGGGTACCGTTTTCAAAGCTTCTTCCCGGAATTCCTTCTCATTATAAGGTAAGGGTTTCTAAGCGGGGTCGTCTACTACGCGCTTCTATTAGATAAACCGGTCGATTTCGAAGATACTAGTCGAATATACCGTACGGTCGGCTTTAGCGGCGGACTTCATAAACAGGTCGCCTTCGAGAACGCACATCTATACCGGTCGCTCTTTATACTAGCTAGTTAAATCTCTTTTTAACTTATACGTACCTTAGCTATTAGAGCCCCATTTACCGTCGTATAATTCGGTTAATTTAATTCGAATTTGCGGGGGATCTAGAAATAACACTATAAGGTGGGTAAGATTAACTAGGTTCTATTCTATCTTACCCAACGGATTAGAACGCTTAAAAATCGAATTAGAGTTCTAGAGTAGAATACGGGGACGGGTATAACCCAACTCGCCAATATCCTTATCTCGGGTATATTTAAAATCCGCTAGTATAATAAAGACCGTCTTCTTAGGCTATAATTAAAGCGCCTCGAATTCGTAAATATACTTCTCGATTTATCGTTAATATTGTCGTACTTCTCTTCGATATTAATCGTCCGCTTCTTAATCGAATTCTTTCTTATAATAGTCGGGAAAAGGTTAGTCCGCCGGGATAGGTATTAGAGTAGCTATATAGCCGTTCGTAAGGTTAAGCGCCGTACGACTACTATTTTTACTATTAATTTATCGCTTATCTTCTCGATCTATAAATGCGTCGCGGCGGGCCACTTCCTTCTAGTAATTAGGATTAACGACGCCAAAACCTCCCGGGCGGACTTCGAAGCTAGAATTCCTTATCTACTTAGGGTTAGGCTTCTAGTCGGGGGGGAAGATCAATCGGCAGTTCTTACAATCCACTTAAATATCGTGAAAGTCGAGCTATTTGCAGCCGATGATGACATCGTGGTTTATATTGATGACTATAAAGTAGTCGGGGGGTATTATTCGGTTTCGGACCCTTAGGGCGGCCTTAACGACCTCCCTAATACTTTGGCTAGTCTTTTTTTAATAGTTATTAATATTTCGAGTAGGAAAGTCGTTCGTTACTTCTATTAATAGACGTTCTTTTAGCTTATTGGCAAATGTTGTACTAATAAATAGGTGGCCGTTCGCTTTTGTGTCGATTAGGGTATTAGACGTAGATAAAGACATTCTATTATTAACTATAGTATATTAAATAAGTATAGGATCCCCTCCTAAGTAGGGTATTAAATTGAATCTATCCTTTCCTTATCTTTATTTATCCTTTATTTATTCTATAACCGATACCTCCTTTAGGAAGGAGTTTAATTTACCTAGGGCATTCAGTTTCTTTAATTGTTAGTAGCGGGGGCGGTAGCAGCGGGAGTAGCCGGGGCCGCGGGCTGAGTACCTTTAATACCGCTATTCTCGTTAGCCAAATAGCGCTCTACAATAGTAGTAACGCGGTCGCGGCGCTCTCGATCGTACTAGTCCTTCTAGGGATAATCGCGCTTAGTATAGCCGTATTCTTTATAAAAGAAGTAGCGACCTTTATTAAATAAGCGAGTGGTCTCTTTAGTACGTTTAGCGGTAGAGCGGTTATTACTTCCACCGCCACTAGCGCCTCCGGCGGGCTTCGAGGCCGAGGAATTAGAGCTACTAGAGTTACTAAATCCCTTATTACTATTATTACCTTTATTACGAGAAGAAGAAGAAGAAGCAGCCTTAGTTTTATTAGTAATAGTTTTAAGCATTTAACTAAAACCGGAACAATCGATATAATAAATTTCGAAAGAAATAGAAGAGTCGCGATATTTAGCGCCTATCTACTTTTTATACTCTACGAGAAGGCGCTAAAACAGCTTGTACTTCCATTCGGACTTGGGGCGTTAGCATTCGCTAGCTATACGGACGAACTTATTCTTGAAATAGTCGAAGTTATTAATATCCTTTATTTTAAACTTTGTAAAATTAATAAAAGCCTTTTCGTTTTAATTAGGGTTGCTATATTCGCGCTATAAATAGGTTATTAGATTAGAATAGGTTATAAGTTAGTCGGGGTAAATTTCGCGAAGATATAGTATTAGATCTTTAAAAGCAAATCTAGTTAGACGGCTTTTAATATAAAAGAATTTATCGCAATCGGTTAGGTAATAATTAATATTAATCTCAAATTTGTCTTAGATTAGGTTGTACTAAGCTTCGAAAGGTACGTCGTCTTCCTTATCTTGGTTGTAAAATTTAGAAGGGTTAACTTATTTAGTCGAGAGGTGGGCGCGACGAAGGGGAATAGTTATGGTTTTATCGTCGTTATTGTTAATAAGCGGAATTATAGCGAAACGGGTAGTCGATCGGCGAAGGGGGGCTGCGGTGGGATCCTTTTCAATATTAGGGAGGATCGTCTCTTTAATTGTAACCTTTACTTTATTAATTAGTTTATAAATACCTTTAAAGACGCTTAGGTCGGTAATAATATCTTTTAGGGTTTAGATTTCTTCTTCTTTATTAACTAAATAGTCTTTAAAGGACTAAACCATCTTAGGATCGGTAGTAGAAGTCGTCTTAGGGTTATTAAATAGGGCATCCGCTAATTTAAGTACTTAGTCGTAGACGGTGTGAAGTTTAGTATTTAAAGACGAGGTAATCTAGTGTAATTCGGATATTTACTCTCTTAAAACTATAGCTATTATAACTTAGAATTTAAATTCGTAGAATATATCGGCGGGGCGGTTAGCGCATAGCTCGGTAAATTTAGCTTTATTTAGGTAATTATTAAATAAGAATTCTAAATTGGATAATAGAGTGCAATAGGGGACGTAAGGGACGGCGTTGCGAATAAAGAGTTTAGAGAACTCTTTTATTTTATCCCTTAGGTCCTTAATAAGGTCCTTTAGGTTAAAAGCGGTATTATATTTATTAATTTCTCTATTAATATACTAGTCGAATAAATCGAATAATAGCTTAGATTCCTCTTTATCGTCCTTATTCTTGGCTAACGCATTGGCCAGTATTTTAGAGGGGGATTTGAATTGGTTGTATAGGTAAAGCAGGGTCTTCTTTTAAAGAAGAGTAGATTTACTACAAGATCTCTCTTTAAAAGGGTAGAGACTGTTAAAGTGCTCCTCGTTGAAGTGTATAAAGGCTTTCGTATTCTCTTTAATAATAGGATCGACGCGTTTGGGGGTAGCCCTCTTCTTGTCTTTAGTGACCTTCTTATCGATATTAGGTTTAATAGTAGCCTTATCCTTCTTTTTCGACGACTTAGAATTATCTTCGTTACTAGTGTTTCCTTCGTTAAAGGTCTTATTGCTTTTATTATTATTAAATCTAGAGTTCGAACTTTCATCGTTATTGCCTCCCTCTTCGAAGAGGTTAGTACGATTATTTTTATAATGGTTATCGCCTAGGCCTTTAGTTCTAACGTTAGTACTATTACGAGTTAAACGTAGGGGTGCTATAGTTTTAGTTTATCGTGAATTTCGGTCCCTCGGACTATAATAGTCTGTTTAATTATCTATATCGGTTTTTATTCGTTTAGGATTTAACCTTCTTAAGTATTATTAATTGAGGTAACCTAAAATAATATAAGGGTATAGTATAGTTGAGTCGAGGGTAAAGCTAAGATTCTATTTATAATAGAAGATTTTAGGTGAGGAGAAGAAAAGGAAGAGAATTAAATATATACGTTACGAACCCGAATAAATACCCTAGTGCGTAAGCGATAGCGGGACCTATATGCGGGTCGTTGATAGCTAATCCCTTTATTCGCATCGCCCTTCACCTATATAATAAATAAGAGTAAACACTTTTAATAGGCTTAGCGCCCGTCTAGGCCAGCCTTGGCGCGAACCTTCTATATTACTCGTTCCTCTAACCTTTGTAGCACCTTATGGCACTTCACGACACCAGTCCTCCTATAGGGGTATGGCGGGTATGGCGGCATGGCCGGACCGGCGCCGTCACACAAAAGTGCTATATAATATTATTTAAAAGGCTACGCCTTTCCAACGGGGTCAATTAGGACATTCGGTTTCTGCGGTGGCGTTGTTATTCGGCGATGTCTTCTAAGGCTCTCGTTAGGAACCCCAAAGTTGTCTACGGTGGACGGAAGCTGCACGAAAAACCCGCCCTCGAAATACCCCGATTGGGAATTGAACCCGCTGTAGTAAGTGAATATATTATAATAAGGCGGAGATATATCTATTTATTTAGCCAAACCTATAAAAGATAGGACGACATTCACTTACTAATAGATATCGCAATATATTACTATATAGCTGTTATAACCCTATAATATATTTATTCTATAATTTATTATATTTCTAATTATTATAATTAATTAATTTTTAATATTAATCGGGTAGATTACTAACCTTTTTCCTCTATTATTATCCGTTTTATAATAGTTTCGTCGATTATTATTTCTTCTAAAATAGTTTTTGGAGTAATTAGTAGTAATACTTCTAAATTTATAATATTTTAATTCAATTCTAATTATATTCCATCGGAAGAAAAATATCTTTTTACGCTTTTTATTAAATATAAAATTGTAATATTAATATTATTTAATATCTTTAATAAGTATTTATATTTAAAAGTAATTTTTCTAATTTTAAATAACCCGAATTATTAACAAATTAATTTTTAAATAGAATTTATATTAATTCGTTAAATTAAATTATAAATTAGTACTAAATCCCTTACGGTTAATTTAGTAATATTTAATCCAAAATTCCCTTTATTTATAATATTATAATATTTTACAGCTTTTTCTTATATAACGGAGATTTATTTTATAATTAAATTAAATCAATATAATAGGGGATAGAAGCCTAAAGGCTAAATTCCCTAAGAAGATTTTATATTAAAGTATTTTAATTAGGAAAAATAATAATAATTCGAGGAAGAGGGAACTTAGGAAGCTAAGTTATACTTAAGTTATATATTTAGGCAAGGCGCTTAGTAAGCCGTAGGAGATAAAGGTCTTAAGACTTTTATCCTTATAGTAAAGGCTAGTCCTTTTAAGATTAAATTAGACTATTTTATAAGGTTTTAAAAACCTTTGGGTTCCTATATAATAATATTTATTATTTTGTAATAAATAGGTTTTAATAAATATTAAATTAAATTTAGCTTTAAGTAATCTGTTATTTTTAATTTTTAATTATTATATAATTTTTTAAACAAGTAGGTTAAATTTAATTGGAGAAATTAAATTATATTTATAATTAAAATAGAAGGGAGTAAAATTATAGCTTTTACAAATAGTAGTCAAATTAGTAAATAGAATATAAAATAATTAAAGTTTTTAATCCTTATTCATACTACTAATAATTTTTACTAATATAATAATAATAAAAAACTAATTAGATTCGTTAATATTATTAACGTTTAAATTATAAGGTAAGATCCAAATGTAGGGGATTTTTAAAAATAAGAATAATTTTTCGAAATCTTTTCTAAATTCTAATCTGCTATCGAGTATTATTAATAGTAGAAATCCCTATTAATAAATAATTTATATTATTAAATATCGAATACTATTTTTATAGTTTACTAAAAGTAAACTTTTAATTTTAATATATCTTATAAAATTATTTCGTTTTTTAATAATATTAATTCGTTCCCCATTTTAGTTAAATAAATATTAAATATTTAAAAGCTATTTATTAAGGAGTTAAAGTAATAAATTAGTTTATTAGAAAGTATTAATAAATTATTTAGGGTTTTATTTCTAATAATTTAAATAAAACTGAATATAGTTTTTCATATAAATATATATTCTTTTTTAATAATAATAATCGGTAATTCGGCGGTAAATAAATTCTTTTCCCTTATATTCAATTTGATTATAATATTTTCGGAAAATAATATTCTAATTATTTATAATATTAATTAATTTACGTAGTCTTTAATTAATATTCCCTAAATACAATTATAAAATACTATCTTTAAAATAGAATTTTAAAACTTCCGTTTTAAAATAACGTTATTTTACTTCCGCTTTTAAGGAAAGAAGAAATTTAAGGGTTTATAAGTATTTAGTAATTAATTGAAAATTAATTAATTATTAACCTTTAAATAATTCCTATTTTTCAACTATTCCTAAATATCCTTTATTTAATTAAATAATATAGAATTAATAATTTATATAATCTTTAATATCTTCTTCTTTTTCCTTAATTTTAATAACTTTATTAGAAGGGAGTAGACGTAATAAATAATTAATTACAACGTTCTTCTTATTTAGAATATATTTAATTTCGAAATTAAATAGCCGAATCTAAATTATTTAATATATAATTAATACTCTAAGAATATTTTTAATAATATTTTTTAATTAATATATTATAATTTGAATATTAATTTTAATTATAAAATAAATATTAAAGAAATATTTTTTTATTCGTTTTAAAGTATAAAGAAAACCCCGAAGTTCTCTTTTTATAATATTATATGTCTTTTTGGAATTTAATTAAATTCTACTTTTAAATCGGTATAAATATTTTATTTTATCCAGCCTAATTTATTTAAGGATTATACCCCAATCGATTAATAATATATTTACAACGAAAAAAATTTAGTTATATTATAAGTCTTTATAAATAATCGGGGTTAAATAAAGTATTAATATTACTTTATATTAAAAATATTCTAGCGCAAATTATTTATTTTCTATTTATTATTAAATTACTCCCTTTTTTATTAGAATATAAAGGGGTAAGGTAATTAATTTGAAGTCCTTAATCTAAACTTTATAATACTCTATAATTCCTAAAGAAATTCTTAATTATTATAATTCTTTCCCTTTTATCTTAAAAATTTTATATTATTTCTAAGTTAAAATCTTAAATACTTTTTCTAACGATAATCGTGAGCCGTTCTTTAAATAAAAGTAATTAATTAATATAATTTCTAACTAATACTATTTTAACTTTTTAATTACAATTATTATACTACTTTAAAGAGAACGTCTTTTAAGATAGTCGAAATTATCTTTAGGGACAATCGCCCTACCCACTCCCGCCCTCTCCCTACCCTTCCCAGCCTTCCTATATTTTAAATTAATTAAAATCGGTAAATCCAAACCGCGACCCACTCTCGTCTTTCTTAAAGTCTTTACTTTCCCGATAGTATATTTACTCTCTTTTACAATGCATTCGCTCTCTTTACAGGGCATTTACTCTCTTTACAACGTATTCGATTCCTCTAATAGCGCTTTTGCTATCGCAATAGCTATTTGCATCCTATCGCATTCAATTACATTGTATTTATTGCTGTCTCAATCGCTGTCTTCATTGCTGTCTATTTCAGTCGCTGTCTCAATCGCTATTTCAATCGCTATTTCAAACGCTGTTGGGCGAAAAGTTAGAGTTTGGAGGCGAATGCGCTATCGGAGGAAGCGAATACCCTATAAATTCGAGGCAGTTAGGGGAAAAGGTAGAAGGGGGAGTTGAAAATAGATACGGCCCTTTTAATTAATTATAAATACAGGAGGGTGGAGTTGAGAATAGATATAACCCTTTTAATTAATTATAAATATAGAAGGGTAGAATTAATAATAATACAGCCCTTTTAATTAATTATAAATATAGGAGTAAGTAGGGCGATTATCCTTAAAGACTTTTTTAATTATTCGAAAAAATATTTTCAAATTTAATATTAATAAATATTTTATTAATATTTATTAAGTAATTACATATATATTTTTAATTCTAGGTCTAACTTCTACCCTATTATAATTTATAGTAATTAATTTAATATAGATATTATTTAAGTAAAATCGGTAAATATAGGGTATTAAATTATATAAAGTTTTTATTATTCTATTTATAAATAGTATAATAGAATTTATTCTTTTTTAAAGTAGCGTAGTATTTTAATAGGAATCTATAAGGTTTTAGAAAGTAATAAAATTTCTATTTTTCTTATTAAATTCAATTTAATTATATTGAAAATATAAGTTGAATAGTAAGAATATTTTATAATTATTAAATTCCTTATTAAATTCTTTATAATTTAAAGGAATATTTAAATTGTAAAGAATAATTATCTTAATATATTACGTATTATTAATCCATTTTAACCCGCCGTTTTTCTTTATTATTACAACTTAATTATTTCTATAGGCTATATAACTTTCTTCTAAAATTCTATATTTAATTTAATTTTTTAGAAGTTTATAAACCTTTTTATAATTAGCTTTCAATATAAGAATTAATATATTTTATTATGCTTTATAAGGAATTCTTCTAATTTATTATAATAAAAAGATATCTAATTCGATATTTCCTATATATTTAAATTCCTATATAAACCTAATTTTTTAATTGTTTAAAATATAAATAAAAAACTCCCGTTCTTCAGGATTTAAAATATTTGAAATATTTTTTAATATAATTTTAAAATATTCCGGATAAAGGTATTTATATTCTACTTCTTCGGAAAACTAAAGAGTAATTATATTATTCTATTAAAATAAATAAATTTTTATTCTATTATTAATTCTTTTTTACTATAATATAAAATATTTAACTTTTTTATTAAAAATCTCCTTTCAATTTTAATTTATTAAAAGGAATATTATCAACCGGTATAATTTTCTAATCTTTATACTTATATATAATATAAGTAGTAAAGTTTTCCACTTTCTTTATTATTTTATTCTTATAATTAATTAATTACTTCAAAAACTATACGATTAATTATATTTAAATTCTATAAGAATAATAATAAATATAAAAGATTTTTAATTAATTCTTTATAAAATTTTTAATAGGTTTACTTTTATTATTAATTCCTAAAAACCTTATCCTAATATCTAATTCCTTTATATAAAACGCCTAATACCTATTCTATTATATCCGTTTTACTATTTTTATTAATATAGCTAAATAAATTAATTTCTTTTTTATTAAATAGTATATTTTATAAAGATTCTTAAGTAATATTCTAAAATAACTTCTTTAACTATTAAAGCCGCCACTAAATATACTAAAAATATTCGAATAATTAATTAACTATTATATTTTCGACCCGACCGGAGATTATACGGGACGTCCCTTTACAATTTTATTTTAGAGCGCAGCTTGCGGTACAAAGGTATGTCAATATAGACCGCCGTAGTTGTAAGCATTACCGATATCATCGATATTATTAGTTTTAGAGCTATTAAAATATAATAATAGGAAGTAATAAATAGTAAATATAAAGATAATTTATTAAAATATATAAATTAAATAAATAATATTAAATTAATTAGTATATTCAAATTTAAGTTATTATAAAATTATTATAAATATTAAATAGGTTTACAACTTATTACTTTACAATATAATTCAATATTTTTATATATAGACTTTTTATTTATATTTACAATTCGATAAAGCAAAACAATTTAAACTAAAATAAAATCCTTAACATTTTAATCGCTAAGTATATATTAAAGTGGTATTTTATCCTTATACCCTAGCATCGTCTTACTTATACCCCATCCCCTAATTCGTACCCCATTCGGATTAGGGTTTAACGTACAGATTATTTTTTACTAACTTTTAATACAGTTAGACAATAATCGTACAACAGCATTTCCGGTATAGACAATACCAAGCCTAATCAATTAGTAGATCCTTCACCTATCTATATACAACCCCCTTCTTTAGACTTAGTGATTTTAAACTTCACAACCTTCTTTCAACTCCCTCTTTACAACTAGACTAACTATAAACACCAGAACAGGCTAAAATCAACCGCACGTACGTAAATATTAGTTATATAAAGTAGTCGTATAAGCAGGCCCAATTAGAAGGCTATGGAGGAGAGCTAGTAGTAGAGGTAAATACTATACTAAGCATTACGAGATTACCTCTACCTTATTCTCTATCGTTAATACTATAGTCTTTCGTAGTATAAATAAATACTATAAAACTATCCTATATGCAAAATATTATATACCATAGAAATCTCCATATAAAACTATATCGTTAAACATCGTTATTATTTTTCATATTTATATAAAGCTCTAGAATTTACTATATAAATGATATTTTACCTCAAAATAATATGCTAAGACTAGTAATAATAGGGTATAAATAAGTAATAGGGTATAAGAAAGACAACGCTGGGGTATAAGGATAAAATGCTATTAAAGTAATTAAAATTTATTAACGTCGCTTCCTTTAATACCGCTAAATACAAATTTATTATTATTATTTTCGTCGTTCTTATAAATAAAGTCCAAAGCTTATTCGTTTAATTATTAATCTATACCTTCAATTTTAAGCGCCTACTTAATCTCGTCTTTTAAAAGGTTAATACTAAAGTCCAACGGCAAGTTTATAGAATAGACTTCCTTAGCTTCTAAGAAACTTTCTTCTATAATAAGTCTTAATAGCGAAAGATACCGTTTAATTCCTTTATTAAATTGCTGTTTAGTCTCTTATTATATTTTATAGAAATTAACTTTAAGAGGCAAACGAAGATCTTCGTCCAAATATACTTCTCGCCGGTATAACCCAATCTCGATATAATTTGGTCTTTAAATAACGCCGAGGGTAAGGTCTAGTAATTATTAGAGTTATAATTTGGCCAAATAAGATCGTCCTCTCGAGATATTAAATTCCGAATTTAATAGTTAGCCCTAAGTATTATAGGTAGGTACCTCCGGTTCCGGATATAGAATTATAAATTGCGGACGCCGAATCCTCTTTAGGAATTTTTATCCTAAGATTTTTATATATATAAATAAGGTATAATCGTTATAATCTCCTTCGTTTTATTTATTAAATAATAAAAAAAAAACTCGCTTACTAGTATCGCCGATAATTAGCCTAAATTTATTAGGCGAGAATATACTATAAAAAATAAGGGTAGGAACCTCCAAAAGGTCGTAAACTAATAGGTTATAAAATTATATATTCTATACCTTTATTACACCGTCGGAAGAACTAATATAAAACCGGTTAAGAGTCCTCCCCTACGTAATGAATTTTATATTTACGTCCTCGTACTTATAGTTACTTCTAAATTCCTTTATAGGATTTCCGTAGCGTAGAATATAAATCGGCTTATTACCTTAAACGGTATCCCAAACGTACGTATTTCCGTCTATATATCCCGCCGTAATATAGTAAGAATTAAAATTAATAAGTATAATAGTAAATTTATTAATATCGTACGTTTAATAATCCAATATTTGAATAGGGCTAAATAACTTTTCCCTATATTTAAAAATAAGAGATAGAATAAAGACCCGAATTTAGGTACGTATATTATAGTCTAAGTTTAAACCTAGTAGTAAAGTAGCCGTAATAAAGTAAATTTAATTAGGATATTATAGAACTTTAAAAATATTTTGGGTAGTAGCGGATATTATCCGCTACCTTTCTCCCGTAAGGCCGTCCTAAAGGTAGAGTTCTCCTGTTTCTTTACGATTGGGAAGAATATCGAAGTTATCCCCTATTTTATTACGAGGTAAGTAGTTAATTAAAAGTAAATATTGAACGGTTAGCGATCGATTCTATTATATAGTAGCGGGAAAGTAGGCCTATCTTTCGGTTAAAATAATATTACTTTTTACGTCTTTTACCCGGGAGTAAGAAAACGATCGATACGGGCTGGTTATAATTGAATTATTATTCTAAATATTATATATACGTATAATATCCGTAGGAACGTTTATAATTATTATAATTATAGCCGTTATCGAATTATACTTTGAAATAACTACGAAATTAATATTACCCCCGTAAAACTACTCGTTTAATAAAACTATAGAAGAGCCGGACGGGTCTACCTTCTAAATTTTAATTTTCCGGTTAAACCTAAAAGTAAATACCCAATCGTAAATATCGTTATAGTCCGAAGTAATAATAAATGAGTATAATTACGGGTTTTAATTCTATTTTATAGTATTAGTCGAATTTTCGCCCTTTTCGACAACCGGTCGGACGATTCGATAATCGGTATATACCCGCAAAGTACCTAAATTATATAATCCGAGAACAAAGTTTTACTAGGTTTATTATATTGCTAATTATAAGTATTAGAATATTCTATTATCCTGCAAATAAAATTATCGTTCGAAATTTAAACGATAATTATAATATCTTTAATATAATCTGTCTATTCTCTTTGTAATTCTAATTTATCCTTATAATATTTGACGAACTCGTTCGGAAAGTTTATAGGAGCCTTCAAAATTATACTGCAATTACTAGAAATTTCCCTAATAAAGAGGAGCGAATCGATTTGGCTCGAACGAGCGAACTTACTATATAAATTATACTTATTCTTTTTTAAAGTAAATATTAAAGGATCCTTTAATACTTTATAATTAATTAAATTATAGAGGAACCGTTTAATATTTGCCCTATTTCGACGCGAAAGTTCGTTTTCCGACCGGATAATATTTAGGACTTTAATAATTTCTCTGTAACGCTTTTTGAACTACTTTCGGAAATCTTTAACAAAATTTTGCTTTTTACTCCTAAAAGATAGGCTAAGGACTCTTCGATAAAGATTCCGAAGAACCTTAATTTTATAAGTAGTAAAGTCGATATAGAAGGTTATAAATCGAATAAGCGAAGACTCGTCAAATCGTACAAACTTCTATATATTAACTAAAATATTAGCCCTCTCCTCTATTAATAGATATAGCCGTTTAACCTTATTAAATAACTATAATAATAAATTTTAAAAATTAGTACTATCCTTATATCCCCGCCAAGCTAAAGTGTAAATTCGATTTCGATAATTCTATACCGAAGTCGTAACTATACTTTAATTTTGCGGCCTTTATTCTTCTTCGATATATTTACGCTATCGAAATATTCGGCCCCGCCTCTTCGGTTCCGGTACCGAATTTTTAGGTAAATTATTAATAGAGGGCGGCTAGGCGATAAATATCGACGGCGGATCTAGGATTATTAACGAACTAACGGGTAAATTAAATTAAAGTATTAGTATAATTACTAATAGAACTCCCTTATCTTCTTCTTCTTTGTCGTTATCCTTAATAATAATAACCTATAGCGGTAGCGGCAATAGGGTTAGTCGGTAAATTCCTATCGTCGTATAATTTAGAATAACCGGAGCCTAAGGGTATTATAACCTAAGAAAAGGGTTTATACTTCTATATATATCTTAATGCCTAAATACTACTAGAATAAGTATTAGAAAATTAAAATAATAATATTTATTAGCCGCGGGGAATATAAGGGTTAAAGCCGAACCCGGATGTAGAGGCGGAAGTAGTAACGGGGCCGTAATATAGCTGGAAAGTGCTTAGGGAGGTATTAGGATAAGTGCCCCTAGGATTTTGGGGACGGGTACCGGCGTATACGATTTAAATTAATATTCTTAATAAATATTAGTAACGAATATTATATTTTCTAAAGAGAAAGCAATATATAAATAAATATTATTAATACGTACGGGAAATATAAGTAATACGCGGGTTTCTACCGGGATACAAATAGTTAAAAGTTATTCGAATATATTATTTATACACCTATTCCCAAACTTATAAGCGGCCGTAAAGTCGACGCTAGTTATAATCTTAACGATTTAAAAGAGGAGGATTATAGGTAAAGTATAAAAAGGTAATTAAAAAAATATAAAGGGCGTAAAAGGAGCGGATAGGAATAACTAATAAAAGTTGTAATATACTAACCTTTATTCCTATTTTTTATATATCGTATTTATCTCTAAGCAAAATTACTAGCTCCTAATCGACGTACGGGAATACTTAATTTATAAAGTATTAAATAAAGACGTCCTATATTCCCTAATAGGGAGTAGGTTAAAAATTACTATTTTACTAGAGTTAATTATTAATAGTAGGGGCTATAATTAGAACGGTCTCCGTTCGCTATCGTTTAAAAGGCGGGTATTCGAAATCGTCTAATTAATACTTCTATTTAATTATAAGAAGAGAACTATAGCTTTAAATATTACTTAGCGTAAAGGTTATTGTAGAAGTAATAGTAATAGTACCGGCCGAAGAGTTATTTGTAAGCGGGCTACGCGTAGTATTTTTAAGCCTAGGGGTAGTAAATATATTTATTAATATTAATCTACGAAATATAATAGGATTTGGCGCGCTGCTAGAAATATTATATCTTCTAATAAATTGAGAAGAGGGTAAGGTAGTAGTAATCGTTAGTATTATAGAGGGATCGATAGTAGGAATAAGAAGATGAGGCGATCGAAGGGTAGGCGTATTAAGATCTATTAAGTATACGTTAATATAAAGGTAGATGAAATGGTTTAGAATATTTAAATTAATTAAAGAGAAGAAGGAAGGACGAGAAGGATAGGCGGATTAGCCTATCTTTATATAATTAGTTAAATATAATTGGGGAAATGTATTTAGATTGAAATATATATAAGAATATTATTAGTATATATTGTCTATATCCGATAAAGCGGGTATGTAATGCGTAATGCGTATTAATAGCCGCTAAAGAAATAATGCGATTTAAACTTAGTAGGGTGGAAAGATTTGTTTAAAAGAATTAAATAGTTGATAAAAGAAGAAGAGAAGTATAGTATAATAATTTTTAAAAAGAAAGTTATATATTTAGAATCTATTTGTAAACGGTTTATAATTATAGTATACGTTTTAAAAAGAAAAAAAATTAAATTGTATTTTAATTTAAGTTTATATTAAATTAATTTACCGACGAAATATATAATATCGGTTAATATTATATAAACTACCGACTATTAAATATATTCTATGAATAATTAAATACAAATATTATATATTTATTATTATTTTTTCATTAATAAATAATTAACTAATAAAAATCTTAACCTTAATTAAAAATTATTATTTTTAATATATTTTAATTCGTTATATATTTATAAAATATTAATATATTTATTCTCGATATTATTTTATATTTTAATATTCGAAACCTAAATAAAAAAAATTTGCTTCTTTTATAAATTGCTTACTATAAATAAGTCTTATATTTTATTTATTCGCTTATTTAATAATTCGTAATACGGATTTGAGGAACGGACGGTTAAAATATACAATTCTCGTCTAATATAATTCTAATATAGTTTTAATATAATATTAAATAGCCCGCTATATAAAGTAATTATAAGGTAATTAGTATTAAGACGGAAGTTTAGAGAAGTATATTAATATTTTAAGATAATAAAATAGGCGATTATATATACGAATTTTAATATTTAGGAAAAATCCGTTATAGAGCTTAGAGATATAAAATTATTCTCTCTTTTAATATTAAACCTACTTTTATTAATAGATTGTTTATAAGGATATTAATTAATTTAATTCTACGTATTAAGTAATTTAACTTTATTTAGGTATTTTTAAAGAATAATTATCCGAATATTAAATTATAATATTAAAAATCTATTATTATTATAAAAAAATATATATTTCTAAATTAATTAATTAATTAAATTTTTATATAAATTTTATTAATAAAGCCCCTTCGGCCCCTATTACTATTAATATTAGACGTTTAAATATTAAAAGTAATTAATTTGTATTTTATAATTATTTTTTAAATAATTATATTTACTTTAATTCTAATATCGAATAATAATTTTATTTCTCTTCTATTATATTAGAAGGAGACGATTAAAATCGGTAAAATCGAAATCCTTATTATATTATTTAATTAAAATAAATATAATAATTAGGTTAAAAAAATTCGCAATTATTCTAAAGTAATCCTTTTTATAATATATGGAAGAATAAGTTTTATTATATTTTTTTTAAAGTAATTAATATATTTATTAAACCTTTTATTTATATAATAAATATTTATATCGAATAGCTTCTAATTAATTAGTAGTATTTAATTTATTAATAGTTCTATTAAACTTATAGTATTTATTTAAAAACTTTCTCCTATAAATAGGATAATTTCATTAGCTTCCGCCGACTTATTAATTATTATATTTCTTTTATAGGATATTATAACTAAATTCTTATTTAATTTTAAATTATATTTAATTATTATAATAATAATTAATATAAAACGTTAGTCTATTTTATATAATTCCTATAAAGGAATTAAAATATTGGACTTTATAATCTTATTCGCTAAAGGATATTAATCTTTTAATATTTCTATTACTTTATTAGTAATAGCTTTTAAATTAAGAATCCGAATTAGTTTGCGCTTAATAATTGTTATTTTATAAATATTTATACGGTTTAGTTATAGTATAATAATTAAATTAATATTAATTATATAATATATATTAATATTATACTTTATAAATATAATATAGTCCATCCTTTTAATAGTTTAGCAATTTGGGTATATATACCCCTAACCTATTATAGTAATATATTTTCTTTATTCAAATATAATATTAATAAATTAAAAGGCCTATTTTAAACAATAGCCCTCCGTAAAATTTTAAATAGTAGTATAAATAGTAATTTTCTTATATTATTAAAATTAATAGAAAATTATTTATTAAATATAATTTTATTATTATTAGTAATACCTAATTTCTTTAGCCTTTTTATCCTCCTATTAATAAAAGAGGTCTTACTAATATAGTTAGCGATTACTTCCTTATATTCTTTTAATTATTTAATTATTTTATTAATATTTACTCTTATTCAAACTTTTTCTTTACCGTTTTAAATATAATTATAAATTAATTAATAATTATAATTTATAGATATTTAACTTTATTTTATAAATCTTATAAATATTAATTAACTTTTATTCTATTATATTTATTTATAAAATTAAGTCGTTTAACGTATTATTTTTACTATTAGGAATAGGCATTAAGTAATTAGAAATCAATATAGGTTAAAGAATTGCAACGGGCTAATTAAATATTAATATAGATTTAACAACCGAGATTAAATAATTGAAAATTAATTAAGAAGTCGTTCGTCTTCTACTATATTTAGATAATTGTAAAGGTATATAAATAAATTATTCCTATTATATAGATTATATATAAATAAAAAAGCAAATATTTATTAATTAAATAATAATTTAAATAAATATTCGTTAATCGTTTAGGTATTGATAATAGTTAGATTTATTTCGTTTTCTAATATTTCTTTAAATACTAATATATATTTAATTAGGTTAATTTAATTTCCTATTATTTATATAATGTTAATAAAGTAATATTTTATATTATTAAGGAGTATAATAAGTAATTAACGGATTATTATTATTTCTTACTCTTTAATACTACTTTAAAAAACGTTTTAATTAATATTTAATCTAGTATTTATATATAAATATTATATAGTATTTATAATATATATATTTATTTAATAAATAGGGCCTTTCTTATTCATATTTTAAATATTAGGAATAATATCCGGAAATAGACTAAAATCGGGTTCGAAATTAATTTTCCGAACCGGTATACAAATTTCCTTCTCTTATTTATGAAAAATAGCCTTATATTCAAATATTTTACTATAAATAACTATTTATAATTTTATAAAAAAGTTAAACTTCCTTTATTTATTAATTATAATAACCTATATATTAAGGATAAAATTTCTTATTTCTTATTTATTCCTTATAATTAAAATTATTTAAATTATTAATAAAGGAATTATTAATTAATGTATTACGAATTTACTAATTTAATAATCGTTAATTAATCTTTAATAATTATATTAAAAATACTTATTACTATACTAATAGTAATATTATTAATAATTCCCTCCGCCCTACTTTCTTCTACGCCCTTATTTATTAAAGCCTCTTTTTAAAAGTTAATTTTAAGTAAAAGAATTACTAATTTTAATCAAAAAATTAAATATATTCCTATAATTAATTTAATACTCCTTAATAGCCTTTCTATTAAATTTCTTTATTAATTTAATTTATATTTCTAATTATATAAATATTAAATTAAAGAATTAATCTACTAATTTCTTTATATTTAATTTAGAAATTGAATTATTATATAATATTACTAATATTATATTAATCTTCTTCTTTTTTTTTTTTAATATTACCTTTTTCTTAATAATTTTACTAAAATAATCTTTAAAATATTATTTTTTAATTTAATATTTCTAATCGCATTTTCCTACTTTTTAAACCGCATAATAGTTATATTATTACTAGATAAATTAATAAAAGAATTAAATTCTTTATTATTATTTCTAGAATCGAATTACTTAATAATCGCCTTAGTCATTCGATTAATAAAATCTAATTAATTTATTTTATAAACTTACTCCTTTAGTCTAATATAATTTATAATTAATTATTATATTTTCCTATTTAACTTCTTATAAAAGTTTTATATTATAATTATTTTCGCAAATTCTCTTTCTTTTATAAATTATTTAAAAAGTAGAATAGAATAAATTAGTATTATTTTTATAATTTTCAACTTCTCGTAAGGGATAGAACAATTATAAATAATTTTTAAAAAAATAATCTTTAAATTTGTTTCCTTAGGATCTAAAGTAAGAATTTCTTATTTTATTAATCTTTTAAATTCTATTTAAATAAACGTCTTCTATTTATTAAAAATTTGGATTATATTTCGATGAATTCTTTTTATATTATTCGAATTGTAATAGCGCTAATCCGGCTATATTACTATGCCCGCTAAACCCCTATAGGAGGATTAGTACTATAAAGTAGTACTACGAAGGTTAGAAGAACGAATAATATAGAAGGTTCGTACTAAAATTGGCTAAGGTAAGCTCTAAGCCTATTAAAAGGATTTATTCTTATTTATTATATAAGTAAAGGGGGATATAAGTAAAGTAATTAGATATTAGTAATCCGTATATAGGTCCTACTATTATTTATATATTAGAATATTTATTTAAATTTATAATATATATATTTAATTCTCTTCCTTTTCTTCTCCTTACTTAAAATCCTCTATTATAAATAGAATCTTAATTTTGCCTTCGACTTAATTATATTATACCCTTATATTATTTTAAATTACACTAATCAATAATATTTAAGAAAGTTAAATCCCAACGATTAGAAACTAATATAAATAATTAAACCGACCGTTATAATCTAAAGAATTGAAATTTACAATATTAATAATAAATACTATAGCACCCCCGCCTTTAATTCGTAATAGTACTAGCGCTAGAGTTAAAGGCCTAGGTGATAACTATTATAAAAACGATTGTATAACCGACCTCTTCGTAAAGGAGGGTACCGAAAGCTCTAAATCCGAGGATAAAAGTAATAAAACCTTCAATAAGGGAAACGCTATCGACGAAGATAATTCCGAATTGTCGAAAGAGAAGGATAAAACTATTATTAAGCCTAGCGTCGATAAGAAGAAGAAGGTCGCTATCGATAAGAAGGCTACCCCTAAATTCTAATATATTAATTTTATTATTAAGGAGAACGCGAAGGCCTTTATACGTTTTAACGAAGAATATTTTAATAGATTCTACCCTTTAGAGGAGAAGTCTTGTAGTAAATTTACCCTCCTATATAAAAAGACTTTACTTTATTTATATAATTAATTTAAATCCCTTTCGAAGGCTTTGGCCGACGCTTTGTCTAAGAGTAAGGACGATAAGGAAGAGTCTAAATTATTATTTTATTATAGGGTTAGCCTTGTGACGGATTAGTGTATGTGATTGGCTTTATGGTATCGGGCTATAGATGAGGTTATAGATGTAGCCTTATATCGTTATTATTGCGCTGGTTGTGCCAGCTTTGCAGCGCTTATGAGACTGCTGTAGGCTGATCAGTTGGTTGGCTATTGGGTGCTTAAGTACGGGTACCTTTATAAGGCTAACCTTTGGGCATAGCCTTGAGCCCTTTCCTTTGGCTCTTTATGTAATTATGTATATTCTTATCTTCTTTGTGCCTTTGTACCGTGATAGTTAATTGTACCTTTAAAATACTGCGTTTACAGCGCAATATAATAGACCCGTGGAGTTGTGCGGCGAGAGTTGCGTAGTCTATACGTGTCGGGATCGCTTCGTCGTTGAGCTGCGGAACCTAGTATACGGAGTCGCTTCGTTGAGACGCGGACTCTAGTTCTACCGAGTCGCGGACTTCGGTGGTTCGAGAGGACCTAACTGCGCCCTTCTGTCGTAGTGGATCAGCTCCTCCTTAGATTCGGACTAGAGATCCTCTTCTTTTCCTTTCCTTTTTTTCTTTTCTTTATTATCTTCGAAAAAATTACTAATATTATTAAATAAATATTGATTTATTTCTTCAATACTAGTAATTCTCCAGCTTTTTAGAAGTATTATTTGCTTTATTAATTTTGGATTAATTTTAGTCCGGCTTTTAGTTATAATTAATTAATTAAAACTAAATTCCCTTTTAATACTAGTACTAGTAGCAGGAATTCCCAGATATTTTCTAGCTATTATAGTTAAAGTAGGCTATTTTAAGGCTATTGTCTTCCAATAATCTAAAGGATTAATATTCTATTATATAATTAATTAGTAAAGTATTTTAAGGATTAAGGATAATTATAATAAGAATTATATTATATATATATAGTATAAATATAATAAGATTTATAAATATATATATTTATATATTGAAATATTCTTATTTATAAATATTTTTATATATATAATATAATAAAGTTTATATAGATTATTATTATTTATTTACTTTAAGTGATTCTGGCCGACCTTCCTGTAAATATTGGTCGACTTCGTTTGTATTATTCTGGGTCTTAGGTTTAATAAAGAATTTATTCTTCTTAGTCTTAATTTTTCGACTATCGTCTTCTGTAGTTGTAATTTCCTTATTGCGAAGGCGAGTAGTAGGTAGCGTAGTACTATAGAAATTATTAATATTTATTAATTATTTAATATATATATTTATATAATAAATAAATATATATTAATATTTATTATTTTAAAATATTAAAATAACTTACGATTTATATTCTTTTTTAATTAATATTATTACATCGTTTAGAATATCTGGGTAATGATATAGTAGGCCTGGTTCTTGGCTTTCAAAACCATTTTCGAAATGGGATAATTTATATCTAGGGTCTAGAAATAAAGCTAGAATATAAGGTTTATATTTCTCCAAATCGTCCTTTTTCAATTTCTTTGGAAAATATTTTTCTAATTTAGTTATACCGACTCGAATCGCCTGGATTATATCCTTAAAAATCGCTTCCTATTATATATTAGTAAATTTATCTTATAAATATATATATATATATATATAATATATAAATATATTATTCGATTATAATAATTTATTTATATATATAAATATATATATATATTATTAATATTACTTACTTCTCCTTCTTTATATTGATTTCTTTTAATTTTATTAATAATCTTCTTAAGGGTTGCAAATATATCGTAAATATATAAAAACGCTGAATTAATAGTAGTATAAACCTGGCCTTGTAATTCTATTGAAGGTTCTACGAAAATTTCGAAAATATTCTTTAAAATATTTAAATAATTAAAATCCTTTTCGGAAATTTGGTTAGTAGAAATAATATCGTTCGTTGTATTTCTATACGTATAAAGAATAGCGTCTTTATAATATAAAAAGCGGTCTAGCATTCTATAAGTAGAATTCCATTTCGTAGCATTATCTATATTATATAATTAGTTAATATATATTTATTTTAATAATTAAATTATTACTTAATAATAATTTACCTATAGGAATAGTATATCCTTTCTATTTAGGATTTATATTACCTCTCTGCTTTGTATATTTAATTCTGTGTACCTAAACGTCTTTACCCTCTTGAGTATTTTTAATATAATTTGATAGAATTCGAATTTTATTAACAAAATCTAGAATAATATTAGTATAAATTAATTGGAATATTATTATATATATATTTATACTATATTTAATATAAATATTATTATATATATACGAATTTATATTATATATAATATTTAAATACTAATAGAACTTACCTTTTAAACTACTTTCCTCACCGGGTAAATAAGGATCTTCTTCATTATATTCTATATTTAAATATTCGTTAATATTTTCTTCTTCTTCCAAAGTAATATAAATTGAAAATCTAGGGCTTTGGCTTCCTCTTTCTTTAATAATAATATCCCTTCGATTAATAAATAAATCTAATATATTTCGAATAACTAAATTAATAATATAGGAAGTACATCGAATATCGAATAAATTATTTTTATTAAATTTAATATAATGCCTTTTAAAATATTCTTGAAGAAATCTTGTATTCGAACTAGCATTATCACAAGTAAAGCTAAAATAAATATATTAGTAAATTAACTATTATATAAATATTATTTATATTAAATAATTATATTAAATATTTATATAATTATATTATATAAATAATATTTTATTTTATATTATTATTACATACCTTATTATAGGGGAATTTCCATTTAAAGGTTTATATTCTTTAATTATAGTTAAAAATGCTTTAAGATAATATAAACCAGTAATAGAGAATTTAGTAGGTAGAGGTTCGAATCCTATTTAAATTTTATATTAATATTATATTAGTAATTATATTTATAATATTACTTACCGATTAATTTATATTTATATTCAACGTTTTCGTTTATATAATAGATTTTAACACTAAAATAAGAATCGCCGCTTCTAGATTTCCAAGAATTTAAAATAACCGAAACCTTCCCACCCGAATTAATATGCTTAATTAATTCTAAATTAAAAGCTTTAAAATAATTGTCGTAAAGGGTAGAAACTTTATTACGAAGCTTCTTTCGATTTAAAGCCATAGTATTTCTATATTAATTTAATTAGTATATATAATTATTAATTATTAATTATTTTTTAGAAGAATATAATAATACCTATTATAATAATTAAGAAGTTCTTTAAATGAATCCGATTCTATAACGTTAAAAGCGATATTATTATCAATAAAGAAATTTAGAATTTTCGCATAAGCTATATCTTCGTTAAAATCCGAAAAAGTAATATTTCGAGGTCTTTTAATAGAAACGTTTTCCATTTGGTCGAAGGGAGTAGATATTTCTATATTTTATTAGTAAAAGTCCAATATTTATCTTCTTTTAATATAATAAATTATATAATTAAATATATTTATATTATTATATAATGCAATATCATTAACTTACTACTCTTTATTTGGGCTTCTATTTTTTCATTATAAGGCTTATTTTTATGGGTAGACTTTAAATGTTTAATAAGATTCGAGGATTGAAAACCTTTAACATTTTCAATTTTATTATAAATACAACTATAAAACCGTTAGTATTAATACTATTATATATATATAAATATATATATTATATTATTATATATATATTTCTAATATTTAACTTACTATTTACACGATAATTTAATTCTTCGAGGTTTAGTTATATCGATTGGTAAAAGTTCAACTTTAAAATGGCCAGCTTTTATAATATAGGCTTTTGAATCGAAGGTAAAATCCGGTGTATTTTCAATAGTATTATTAAAATCGGCTTGAAAACTACTGGAAGCTGGAAATGGGGAAGAATCTGGGATAGCTATAGCTTTTCCTTTAAGGTTAGTATTAATATTTAATTTATTTATTTTTTTAGAAGGTTCGTTTTGAGTAGAAGTAACGGTTTCGTTATCGTCGGAATTAAAAGGCATTATAAATATTTTAATATATAATTTAGATAAAAGATGCGAAGGAATAAATAGATAAAGTAAGGAATATAAATATAAAAGATTTTTATAAGGATTTTAAATAATAGAATTATTAAAGAATAAATATAAAGTTAAAATATTATTTTCGTAATATAAAACTCTTAGTTATTGTAGTTGTTGTTTTTGGAAGAGATTATAAAATAGAATAGGTAGGAGGTTGGGGGTCTTTTATACTTTAAAGAATTATAATACTTATTGAATATTAATTACAATTATTTTATTTAATTAATCGTCATTAAATTAATTAATTAATATTAAACCAATTAATTATTATTAACTAATTTAATTATTATAGAATTAATCTACTATTACAGAATTAATTAATTATTATAGAAGTAATTAATCATTGTGCATTTAATAACTATTAATTAATTAATTAACTATTAATAAATTAATTAGCTACTATAGAATTAATTAATTAATATAGAAGTAATTAATTATTATAGATCTAATTAACTATTAAGAAATTAATTAACTATTATAGAATTAACTAGTTATTATACAATTAATTAATTATTATTAAATTAATTAATTATTATTTGAATTAATTAATTATTACTGAATTAAAACAATTGGTTTTATTAACTATTTTAACTATTATAGATTTAATTAATTAAGTTGAGTTAAAATAGTTAATTCTAATTAAATTAAACGGGTATAATTAAATAAATTAATTATAATATAATTAATCACTTAGTATTAAAATTAATTAATTCGACTTAAGATAATTAATTCGATTTAAGATAATTAATTATTATTGAATTCATTAAACTAGGTTAAGATAATTAATTTGACTTGAAATAAAAATAATTAATTATTATTGAATTAATTAATTATTATCGAATTAATTAATAGTAGTAAAAATAGTTAATTATTATTGAATTAATTTATTAATATTAAATCTTTTAGTTAATTAATTAATTTATTAATATTAAATCGTTTAATTAATTAATTAATTTATTAATATTAAATCGTTTAATTAATTAATTAATTCATTAATATTAAATCGTTTAATTAATTAATTAATTCATTAAGATTGAATCGTTCAATTAATTAATTAATCTATTAAGATTAAATCGTTTAATTAATTAATTCATTCATTAAATTAATAGATTAATTAAATGCTTAATTAATTTAATAAGAAGTGTATAGTAAAAGGATTAATATTAATATCCCTTATTCCCCTCTTTTAAATTCTACTTTTCTTTCTTCTTTTTTATACAACGAATTCGAACGCTTATACTCTTATAAGAATTATTACAACCGTACAACGCTTATAATATTAAAATTTATTAAAATCTTTTTAATAAATTTTTAATAATAGCTACTACTACCTCGGCTTTTCCTTCCGTTAACTACTACGGTTATACTTCTATTTAAAGCCGTTTTAGACAATTAAAGGCTGCAATTCTTACCTTCGAACAAAGCCCTAGCCATGAGAAAACTTCTGAAATTTTTGGCGAAGCCTGGGCTTTGGAAAGGGATATAATGTGGGAGGTAAGTTTTTATTTTATTTAAAAAAGAATCTTTATAAAATATTTATTAATATTATTTATAGTATAACCTTCGTAACGATAAATATTTCGCTTGGGGAACGGCCGCCCCTTATATTGGCTATTATTATACTACCGTACGTATTTATCCTTTATATATATATATATATTTATACTTTTTAAATTATTTATATTAATTTTTCTTTTAGAATAATTTCCACCCTTTAACTCTAGTCCCAAAAATCCATCCTTCAACCGATATAGACGAATTTTCGGAAGAATTCGCCCAATTAGAAGACGATATTAATATAGAGGAACACGGTGAAATGGAAGAATTACAATTCGAAGACCCAAAATTTATTCTTTCTAATATATGGAAAGAAATTCAAATTTTAAAAGTCGGATTTACTAATTCGATTACGGCTTGGAATAATAATCTAAGAAGCCAGAAGGAAGAAAAAGAAAAAAAGGAAAAAGAGGAATATACGAAGAAGATTAAATTCGAAGAATATAAAAGGGGTAGAAAAGAAAAATAAAAATACGAAGAAACCTTAAGGGAGGAAATTCGAAGACTAAGGAAGAAGGTTGACGATTATAAACGAATAATCGAAGTAGGGGAAGATTTGGAAACGAATATAGAAGTTAGGGATAAAAGCGCTTTCGAAAGTAAGTTATTTTCTTTTTATTTATTTATTTATTTATTTATTTATTTATTTATTTATTTATTTATTTATCTATTTATTTATATAATAATTATATTATTAGAGAATCCGGATACTTATAAGAAGAGAGCTCGGGCGTAGAGGAATAGAAAGCTAATCGTAAGTATTTAATAATGTTATTATTATTATATATATAAATATATATATTTATTATTTACTAATATTTTATTAGGACAACCAGATTTTCTGGGTTTGTGATAATTCTCGTTGTAATAAGCGGTTTTTAAATAAGTATGCCTTGCAATAATATTGGCGCTAGCAGGAGAATTCGAAGAAGGAGGGCCAGTCTTATAAGGCTTGCTTTGAAGGAGTATAAAGGTTATATATATAAATAAGAATAAGAATATTTATAATATTTATTTATTATAATTATTTTTATTATTATTTATATATATAATATAGATAGATTGCTTTGTGATTTATATTTTCTGTTTTACTATAGTTATATTAGTAGTTAGTATATAGATTGGCTAATTTGATTTATTATATAAATAAATTTAAAAGAAATATTAAATATAGTTTGTTATTATATTTAATATATTAAATATATATATATATAATACTAAAATAGCTAGATATATTAATATTATATAAATTATACTGTAAATGTTATTATACTTTTAGTACTTTTAGTATTTTTTAGTACTTTTAGTACTTTTAGTATTTTCTAGTACTTTTTAGTATTTTATATACAACTTTTAGTATTTTTAGTAGTACTCTTAGTACTATTTTAGTATTCTTAGTACTACTCTAGTATTTTTAGTACTACTCTAGTATTAAGAATACTAATTAGTAGTACTAATAATACTAAAGTAGTACTAATTAGTATTTTATTTTTACTAATACCTTTACGGTTATTAAATATTTTTTAAAACCGTTAATAGTATTAAAACTAGTTCGTTTTCTAGTATATTTTATATATTAAAACTATTTTTGAAAAACTATTAAAAATACTCTAGTAGTACTAAATATTAGAGTATTAATTAGTATTAGTATTGGGTCTAGTATTAATATTAGACCTCTAGTATTAGTACCGGTTAAATATTAGATTAGAGTAGTATTAATCCTAATTCTAATTCGGATTGCGCCTTTGTGGTCGCGGTAGTCCGGTTCTCGTTTCTTTATTTAGCGAATAAGAGATATCCCCTATGTCCTTGGTTAATTTCTACGCTAACGACGATAGTGATAACGGTAACGGTAACGATAATAACGGCGGTAATGGAGGTCCGGATATCTCCTTGCTTGATTTCGTTGCCCCTGACCTAGAATCTGTTAGCGGGCCTAGTATACTAAGTAATTCTTCCGACCCTTTCGACTTCGGTAACCTCTACGAAGCATTAACGGAGGGATTGATTATAGATTCGCAAATATATTAGTCTGCTCTGTAATACCTTACGAACGTTATGCGCGGAGTCTGTAATTTTATAGTCGGCCTTAATAATAACGAACGGCTATATTACGTTTTTCGGGATCATTTGAACTTTGCGGCTGTAGCCGCTGATCAGCCGGCTTTCCGCTTTGTTATCGAGCTATTAAGCCGAATCCTTTCTACCGTCCTTAAGAACTTCGATAACGCCACCGCAGAATTTAATACCGTACGACGTTTCGCCGACGATATTTAAATCCACCTCGACGATCTACGCCTCGAGTACGTTCAATTCTGATAGTAATTCGGCACTATAATTACCCCGGTTGTCGTTACGCTGCCTAAGCGTATTATTGACGACCCGCCTATCTTTATAGGCGAAAATAAGGATGACGTTAGTTGTTGTGAGAACTTCCGGGCTTGGAAATTCTAAATTATTACGGTATAGGAATTCGATAAGGTTCATTTCTCTACGGAGAGATTCAAGATCATCCGTGCCGTAATGCGGTTGGGCCCAGATTTGCGGGCAGGAATGCAGTCCGACCTGGATGTTATTATCGTTAATAAGGTTGATACTACAAATTGGCGTTGGAAGATAGGAGAGTTTTTCTTGAAGTATTTGGAGGACCGTTACGATAATGTGGATATGAAGGGCATTTTATCCGCGGGTACCCGGGAAGTGGTAGTGGTAATTAAGAAACGGAGGTCTGTGCTGTTGAAACCGGGGCCGTTGATATTGTTCCCGCTACCCCCGAAGCCGCTATAGGCGACGAATATTATAATGAGCCGGGAAACGCTTAGCTTCTGTGCCTAGTCGCGTATAGAGGCCTGGCCGGTTATTAATATTTTGGAGACGGGGACTGGACTTATTAGAGTCCGGGGGTTTAGAGGAGGTACGAATCTAATTATTAGATAGTACTACAATTCTAAATTCAATCTTATTATCTTCGTATGTGATTATTGGCATGTGTAAAGATTATTGTATTGCCCTCGTTGATAGCGGATGTTTTGCGTTTGCTTTTATCGACTGTTCTTTCGTTAGGAAATATAACCTTCCCCGTTTCCGACTCCTTTGTCCTAAGAAGTTGGTTTTCGCCGACGGTGTCGTTAAAGGCATTATTTCTGAAGCGGTGAAGGCGAGGTTTCGAGTGGGCTATTATGAGGAGGTGATTACTTTCTTGGTTTACGATATTTCTAATAATTACCTTGTTATTTTAGGTTTTCCTTGGATGTAGTTTTATAAAGAGGAACCCTAGGGATACCTACCCTTTTCCTTATACGTACCTACCTTTTTAAAACACTTCCTACTATTTTTAAAGTTCAACTATTTAAATACTTAAAAATGTATTTGATTTAATTCTTAGGTTATAGTAAAGCCTTCCTATTATTTTAAATAATTCCCGCTAATTATTATTAGTAATATTTTGAGTACACTGTATAATTTGGATATTATAATTATAAATACCCAAATAAATAAAGGCATTTAATCTGGGGGTACCCAGGTCGTCTTACGGGGGCACCCAACCTTATAAGGGCACTTATCGGGTTAGGGTTTAATGTGTAGATTATTTTTTACTAGCCTTTAATATAATTAGACAATAATTATACAATAGCCTTTTTGTATAAGATAGTACTAAGCCCAGTTATTTAATAGATCTCCTATTTACCCAATATATATACGACCCCTATCTTTAGATTTGGTAATTTTGAGCATGCCTTTCAACCTTAACCTTCTTCCTACTCCCTCTTTATAATTATACTACGACCGTACGTACGTGAATATTAATCGTATTAATTACTAAAAGTATTTATTAATCTTTTTAAAGCTTTAAAATACTACGCGCAAAGATGGCGCCGCCTTAGGAACTAAATGCGCCCGGGCCTATCGAATACTATACTAAGCATTACGAAATTACTTTTTATAGTCCGTAGCATAGTTATTCGAAGTATATAGATGAATGCTATAGATTCTACTATATTTAAAATATTATGTACTATAGAAATCTCTATATAAAATTATATCGCTGAACATCGCTGTTATTTTTTTTATATACGTGTAATATTTTGGAATTTACTATATAAATAGTATTTAATCTATTTGTATTAGGGTCGTCTTACGTTTATACTATTGTTTATTTTTGTACTATTATTATTGGTCTTGGCACGTTATTTTAAGGTAGAATATTATTTATATAGTAAATTCCAGAGTTTTATATATGTATAAAAAAATGATAGTAATGTTTAACGATATAGTTTTGTATGGAGATTTTTATAGTATATAATGTTTTGTATATAGGATAGTTTTATAGTATTTATTTATATTATGAAAGACTTTAGTATTAACGATAGAGATGGAATAAGGTAGAGGTAATTTTGTAATATTTGGTATAGTGTTTACTTCTACTATTAGTTTGCCTCTATAGCCTTTTGAGAAGTTTTAGAAAAGTTAATAAATTAATTTAGTAATATATACGATTAATATTTATATATATACGATTAATTCTAGCTTGTTCTAGTGTTTACAATTAGTATAATTGTAAAGAGAGAGTTGAAAGAAGGTTATATATATAAAAATCGCCAAGTCTGAAGATAGGGGTCGTATATATATATATAGGTTAATGGGGGATTTACTAGTTGATTAGGCTTGGTATTGTTTTATACGAAATCCTATTATACGATTACTATTTAATTGTATTAAAGGTTGGTAAAAAATAATTTGCACGTTAAACCCTAACCCGAATAGTATAGAAATAAGGTTTAGTATAAAAATAAGACGACCCTGGTGTAAATAGATTAAATGCTATGTAAATACTATTTTATATTAAAATAATGTGCTAAGGTTTAAAATATAGGTACCCTTATAAGGTTGGGTGCCCCCGTAAGACGACCTAGGTACTATTAGATTAAATGCTTAAATAAATTCTTATAGTAAAATTAGATTTAAAAATGGCTTTAAGAGGTATAATAGAATTAGATTTACTTATATCCTAATTTTGAAGACGATTGAATTTATTTTGGCTAAAATATTTAGAAGTATTTTAAAAAAGTTAGGTACGTATAGGGAAAAGGGTAGGTATCCCTAGGGTTCCTCTTTATAAACTTTAGATTGATTATGAGGAGGGCGGTGTGCGATTTAATTACCTGGGATACCGAGACCGCTGCTTGCTAACGGGGTTCTCTAGCGATTAAACGGCGGCGCCCTGGGCTTTTACTAGTTACGTCTCCGTGGCCTCCGTTCGCTACTATAAGAAGGTAGTTTCCTAGCTCCCTTCTTAGTTCTTTCTTTCTTTTCCCGCCAAGCCGGTTGAGGATGCTATTAATACCCTTTCTAAGGATAGTATTAATCCTATTGTCTTTAGGGCCCCCCCTGGTGGCCCTCGGAACGAGGAGATTGAGAATGAGTTTATTGAGACTCCCTTGCCCTAGGACGGGGGATTCGAGGAGCGGATTGCCGCCCTTTAGAAGGAGGAGACCGAGACCTGGCTTCCTACCGTTTTTACGAGCGGACCTAAGTCCGTGAGCGCCCTAGTTAAAGCGTTCGTGGTTCGACGGGCGGGTATTAAGGTCTAGAGTATCTCTAGTACCGCCGCCCTCTTCGTTAAAATAAAGAGCCCTGCTTTTTACGAGCTTTATATTCGGCTTAAAGGTAGACGGGTTTTAGTAGGAATACGCTGTATTGTTGTATGTAGGTATAATTATGTGGACGACGAGTTTAATCTGGAGGATATCCGCGAATTTAACGCGGCTACTTTCAATTTCGTATGCGAGAGGGACGGGCTATAGCTATACGTTATTAGCTATGTGCAATTCGAACGCCTGGTTGTGGTATCGGAGCTGCGGGAAATAGATCTAATGAAGGAAATAGCAGAAAATATTATAGATGGGCAGGGCGAGTAATATAAATCCGTCCTCCCTATAAATCTTTATTAATTTATCGATAGTATAGTTAGTAAATATAGTTTTGAGGAAGAGAGAGAAGTAGCTATTGTAGCTAGAGCGATTATCCTTTTAGGCGATTTGGCGAAGGACGCGCCTTTTTGTGAGGAGATTATTCGGCGGGTATATTTCGCTAAGATTACGGACGAAGACGCGAAGAAATTCCTCGATAAGGCCGACCGATTAGTAAAGATTGACGAGGAGATTAGAGCGTTGTTGCCGGAGGAGTATTATGATTATATCGCTGCTTTCTTATTAGCTTTTAGTAACGAGGTCCCCCTAACCCGTTCTTATAATTATAAGATCGAGCTCTTCCCGGATACGGAGTTACCTAACGTACGCTTACGCCCTATGTCGCGGATTGAGGTAACGGTGGTTAAGAAGTAAATTGATGAGAATTTTAGGAAGAAGTTTATCCGCCCCTCGTAATTTGCCGCCGCTTCGCCTATTGTACTTGTTAAGAAGCTGGGCGGCGGGGTGCGTATTTGCGTGGACTACCGGGGTTTTAATAACGTTACGATGAAGATACGTTATCCGTTCCCCCTTATTAAGGAAACCCTCGATGCTATTTGCAAAGTAAGGATCTTTATTAAATTGGACGTTATCGTAGCGTTTAATAGGATACGGGTGAAAGAGGGCTACGAGTGGTTTATTGCTTTTATTACTCGTTTTGGCCTGTTCGAGTCCTTAGTATGCCTATTTGGATTATAGGGCGCACTAGGGACTTTCTAGAACTATATTAACGACGTATTATATGATATCCTTGACGTCTACGCTACTGCCTACTTAGACGACATCCTCGTCTATTTAGAAAACGAGGAGGATTACGCTGGGAAAACGAGGAGGATTACGCCGGCTATATTAAGGAGGTTTTGAGGCGTATAGTTAAGGCCGGGCTGTAGATCGATATCGATAAGTGCGAATTCTATATTAAGTGGACGAAGTATTTGGGGTTAATTATTACCCCGGGTGGTATCGATATGGATTTAGAAAAGGTATTTACTGTGATGATATGGGAGGCTCCGGATACTAGGAGGGCGCTATAGCGATTTTTGGGTTTCGCCAATTTTTACCGCCGCTTTATAAAGTACTTCTCTATTATTGCGGGCCCCTTGTATGAGTTTATATTGAGACTGTAAGGCTAAATAAATAAGATGATGATTGAGGAGAGAAGGTTAGTTAGAAGGTTAGCCGATTTATAAAATCTATTTAGTGCGTTGTGCGCAAACGGCGGAGGTGCTTGGCACGTGACTACTATAGTTGGTATATACGGTTGGTATAGCCGGGAGGTGGGTTAATAGCTTACGAAGAAGATAGTAGAGTAGTATTGGACGGATTAATACTAGCGTTCTTTTAAAGCCTTTAAGAAAGCTTTTACGAGCGGACTAGTACTCCGTATTTACGACTGGTCGAAGCAGATTGTCGTGGAAACGGACGCGTTAAATTGGGCTTATAGAGGCATTTTGTCACAATATAATAATGAGGGGATCTTGCGACCGGTCGCCTATTTTAGTCAGAGGTACTCTTCGGCGGAGTGTAATTACGATATCTATGATAAGGAGTTATTCGCTATTATTAAAGCGCTGGAGGAATGGCAGCCCGAGTTAGAGGGTGCCTAATAAGTAGCCTTTCGAGGTTCTTACGGACTATAAAGGACTGAAGTCGTTCACTGTCAATAAGTAGTTAACCCCTAGGTATATATAATAGTTATAGTTCTTATTACGGTTCAACTTTACCATCCAGTACCGCCCGGGTTCCCTGTAGGTCCGCCCCGATGCTTTGAGCCGCAAACTTGAAGACGTGCTTAAATACGAGGGCGACGAGCGTTTGTTGGTAAGGAACAAGGTCCTGTTGGATAATGATATCTTCGTTAACGGGGCCTACGTCTTGGAAGACGAATAGGGAGACGTCTTTGTGGGCCCCGAGTGTATATGTGATTTGGAAGTTATGGATGAAACGTCGATAGACGACTTAGTGGCCGAAAGCTATGAGAAGTCGGTAATGCTTCAGGACGCCCTCGCCTGCTTGTCGGATCCGCTGCGCAAGGAATGGTTACCGTACTGGGAATATACACCCTATGACATTGGATGTTTAGTCCAGGAACCAATGTAAACAAAACATTGGATTAGACTAAAACTTCTAATGTTGATTTGATATCCAATGTTTAACGCCCTATAAGCAAAATAATATAGGTAGTCTTCTAGGTACCTTATCTTCTAATTCTTAGAAGGTTAAGAGCTTCTAGAAGGCTACTTTTAGGGGAAATTTCTAAGTACTTTTTTTTTTTTTTTTTTTTTYTTTCTTTTGCATTTTTYTTCTTTTTTTTTTTTTTTTTTTTTTTTTTTTTTTTTTTTTCWTTTTYTTTTTTTAACTTTAAAAAATTTGCCACAAACGGGAATCGAACCAAGAACGTTAGGAAAAAAAGACCACTATCTTAACCACTTGGCCACTAAGCCAAGTTGTTTCTAACTTTTAATCTTGATTTCTTTCCCTATAAATGGAAAGTTGAATAATAGGAAGGAAGGGCTGAGACGGAAAAAAAAATTTCTAAGGTTTTTTTTTTTTTTCCAATTTTTTTTTTTTTTTTTTTATTATAGCGCTTACCCCCTATATTATAGGGCATCAAACATTGGATGTCAAATCAACATTAGAAGTCAAGGCGGTACCTCCTAGACATTGCATGTTACAAAACGCATTTTTCCGCTATAGTAAAGGAGGTTAAGGAACGCTTAAAGAAGGTTTTATTCGCGGAGTGCCGGGCTCTTTAGGGCCGGATTTACTACTGCGGCGCCGTCCTCCTTGACCCCGGCGATACCGATACCTACTTCTAGCTGCTCCGCCGGGTATACGACGCCCTTGCGGTTGGGCACCCGGGGAGGGAGAAAACCTACTCCCTCCTCTTCGAATCGTTCTTTTGGCTAGGGATGTATAACGCGGTTCGAGTTTATTGTAAGAATTGTCTTTCTTGTGCTCAGAGGAAGCCGTCGCGGCACTCGCTATACGGGTTGCTAAAACTTCTGCCGGTGCCGTTTGTACCCTGGAAGGACATTTCGGTCGATTATGTAACGCCGTTAACGCCCTGCGTGCGTAGGGGATAGACGTTTAGGTATGTCGCTGTCGTGGTCGATAGGCTTATTAAGATGCGCTACTTTATTCCGACGGAAGGATTGATAGCGGAGGAGCTGGCTGATCGTTTTATCGAACGAATCTATAGTATTTACGGGCTGCCTAGTTCGATCGTATTAGACCGCGGCTCGCGGAACTGTGATTATGTTACTTGCGGGGAAAACGGTTCCTAGAGGAGGTCTATTGCCGCCGTTGATGCCGTTCGTACTATTTCCTAATCCGCTACTAATAAGAATTAATGTATTATTGGATATAGTACGGTTGTATTGCGTAGGGCGGAGAGGAATCTGGCCGCTTGCTAGATCCGTAGGAGTCGCTTGACTACTAGTATTTGCGCTACTCTAGGTTTAGTTATTATAAGTCTGAATTTTAGCTTAGATACGGCGGCCGTAGGGTATCGCGCGGATAGTAGGTAAATAAAGACGAATAATTTTAACTAATTAGTACTTCATAGCCGGAGTAGTATAGTCTAGTGCCGTCTGAACTACGTAGTTGCTATACGAATTTTATATAAATTACTTAATCTTATTCTACAATATAATCTCACTTATAATCTTGTCCTTGGAATTAGGAGAAGTATAATATAGGTACTTCTCGATTATATTAGAGTTAAATTTATATTTCGATAATTGGGAAATCCGACCGAAGAACTAGCCTACGAGGGGTTCGGTGAAGTTCGGTTCGTTCAAATCGATAATATATTAGACTACGTAATTACTAAAAGGGTTTTGGATAAGGGTAATAGCGTTAGCTATAATACGTTTAATAAACCAAATCTTTTTAGCCTTATCGGCGTAATTAATATAGCGTTAAAGAACGTAGTAACTATGGCGATGAGTACTAACTTTAATATAGTTCTATTTAATAGCGTCGAAAATAAAATTAGCATCGGTGGCGTTGAATTTATTCAAATATTTTTAAATAACGTAATTACCGTTAAGATTTTAGATAAATTTAATAATACGGTTGTAAAGAGTTTTAATAATGAGGTTGATTTGAATTAGCGAGTTAATGGAATCGATTATCTTCTATAGCGTTCGAATATTATAAATATTTAAAGCGATACGGATTATATCCGATATTACGTTTCGAATTAGAATAGTACGCTCATCTTCATTGTAGAGCTCGAATAGTTTCTAGTAGAGGTAATTACCGAAAGGATCGGTTATCAATTCAATTATATATTGGTTAGTCTTAAATTAAATTATATAAATCTATTCTTCGTTACAATCGTCTAACTTCTTCTATAGGTAATAGTAATTATATTAGTCTTTATATAGCGTATAAATAGTATTAATAACCTACTCTAAAAGTAGGTTATTAAAACGAGATATAATTATAATAGGAAAATTAATAATTTAGTAAAATTTAGAGGTTGCAATATATTTACTTTTATCGTTTATAGCGCGCCGGTTCTAAATAATACGGGTTTAGCTATTTTAGGATTATTTAGGGCTACTACCGGTATTATACAACGTACTATATCCCATATAGTTTTAAAGGGTATATATAGCTGCCGGGTTATTATTGCTAACGGATATATTCTATATTATTATAGGGAGGTTTCTATATTTAGCATTATTATTAAGAAGGGTATAATTAGGGCCCGGCGGGTAGTATAGATAGGGTATCGTTGGTACCGTTAAAATTAAGCTTATATTGACTATAGTAGAGGTCTATTGTTAGAGGGCAATAGGTCCGAAGGGTGTAGTATTGGCGTATAAAATCGAAGTGATTGAAGGGTAGCCGCTGTTATTACAGCCGTTCGTTAAACCGGTATTATTAGAAAGTTTATATATATGGCGCGCGGCTATAATATTAGCGGAGATATGGCTAAGGCCGGCGTTATAGTTATAAAAGTGTTATTGGGCGTAATTATTATTATTATTAGATTAACCGTTCGTAGATTTAAGGGTCGGGACGTCGTTGGCGGAAAACGACTACTAGAATTTCGGGGGGTTAGCTAAGATATTGCTAATAGCGGGCAATATAATGGAATTCGGGGTTGCGTTAGTAGAACCGGGTGCGCTCTCTTAGAAGAGTTTCGTACCGTTTAGAAAATAGCGAACGTTTGCCGGCTAAGTACCGATAGGAGTTAGCTTAGGCGAGGCTATTAAGTCTACTCCGCTCGCCTGTCTAGAACCGATAGTAGATATACTATATTATAAACGATGTTTATTAATACTATTCTAACTGTTTACGTTAATATTATTAAAATTAAAAGATTAGTTTAAAATAACGTTTAATATTAAAGAAATAAATAGTTTTGGGTATAATATTGAGTTAATATAAATTATTTAAAAATAAAATTTAGGGGAGGGGTAAAAGAAGATAAAAAATTAGTATAAAGGGGTAATAAATAAAATAAATAAAATTTCTACTATAGTTATTATATACGATAATTTGCGGGATATTTTATTAATAATAATAATATAAATAAGGGTAAGAAAAATATACAAAGGGAAGAGGAAATAAAAAAGTAGTTTAGGAATAGATATTTATACTATTAAATATAAGGGGAAGAGGGTATAGGCGTAGCTTTTAAATCCGTAATTACCTAAAGTATTAAATTAGTATAATATATTTACCGGTATTTAAATATTTTAAAGTATAGATTTTTTATAAGTCCTAAAAGTTTTTTTATTTACTAAATGAAATAGATTTAAATTAGAATTAAATAATAGGATTAATTGAAATACTACTTTCCGTTACGCAATTAATAGTTATAATTCCTTATATTAAATAGAAAAAGCTAAATTTACCCTATTAGAATATCCCTATTATTTAAATAATATTAAGTAGGGAAAACGTCTATATTATTTATTTACCCGGTAGGAATTACTCTACCTTCTCCCGAATTATTTTTTTCGTCGTTGAAAAGAAATCTGGCTGTATTATTATTATTTTTAAAATCGATATCGTACGAGGTACGAAATCGGATTATGAATATAGAGTAGTGATTTGTATTAATAAGTAGATTTTTTATTAACGTTAAACTTTTGGGTCGAAATTATTTATATAAATAATATAAAAAGACGAATACGTTAAATAATATAGGAGTTAAATTATTATTATAAAAAGAATAATATAAATATATATTTTTATAGACGAAGGTTTATCCTTAGAAGAGAATAATTATTTAAATAATAGCGATCTTTATAGATAAATCCCTATTTGGGTAAATAATTTAATTTATTATTTTTTTCTATTTTCCTTTTATAACTTTCGATAAAAATAGGATAAAAAAGAGATATTTTAGACCTAATAATAGAAGAAGTTAGGGTAGGAGTAAAGTTAAGTAAAAAGATAGGCCGAAACTTCAGTACCCTTTATTATTAAATTTAAGGGGTTATAATTTCTTCTTCCGCCCTATAATAAGAACTATAATAGTTTTATATTAGATAATAATACTTTTATAGCTTAGGAATAATATAAAATTTATTAATAATTTAAAGTAAAGGAAATACTTACGCTTTGGTAGAACGATAGCCCTATTAATATAAAATTTAGTCTTACTTTTTATATTAATAAGGTTAAACTTTAAGGAGGAGATATTACGAGGAGATAAAACGTTTATATTAATTATAGGCGGGTAATAAAATAGATTAATAATAGGAAAGATTCGGTAGAATAGGAATTTGAGTATATTGATAATTGCTGGAAGAACGAGGAGAACGGCCGTTAGGAGTATTACGTCGTTTAAACGCCGCCTTATAATCCTTTATAGTAAAAACGGTTAAATATAACTATATATTTAAATAAGGTTAGGAAATTTTACGAAGTATACCCGGAAGCGTTAGTACTACCCGATTAGGCCGCCGCTAAAAAGAAAAAGTAGAAGTAGTTAGAAGACGGAGCCCGGGATAGAACCGTTTAAGAAGCCGTTTAAAAGGGGTAGCCGGAAGTAGAATATAGAAGATTAAAGAAATCGCTATAGAAGGCCGTAATAGTTATAGAGATTTTTAAATAGTAGACTAAATAATTAATAGGTATTTTAATCGTTTTATATATTATTAAGAGGAATCGAATAGAGTATATTATAATAAAGTACTATTTTAATAATTATTTAGCTATTGGGCTATTTAGTTATTTTTAGAGGAAAGAGATAGTTCTTTCCGTTGATAAAGGGGATATACGAGATTAGAGGAAGGAAGGAGGGATTTTGAGACTTTGAGACTTGGAAACTTTGAGAAATTTCAAATTTTGGATTTAATTTAATTAATCGTTAAATTACAACGCTTACCCCTTCTAAGAAAGATATATTGGCTGAGAAATATTAATTGTAATTATTATCTAATAATTATAACGTATATTTGGAAATAGATTTTCCTACTATAATAAGGCTATAAATAAACCTTATCGCTATTATTATTATATTAGTCGTATTAGTTCTATAGTGTTTATAAAATTACTATAGGCTAATTAATTAATTAGTTATTAAGTATTTAAATATAAATACCCTTATAAAGTTAATTTCTAAATATAATTTAGAGCCCTTTCCTTTAACTCTTCGTATAATTATATATATTCTTATTTTCCTTATATTCTATACTATAATAATTAGTACGACCTCTATATTAAATTAGTTTAATATTAGTATTAAATTAAATTAGACTCTAATATATTAAAAATATTAATTTCTCAAATCTTATATTTTATAACTCTTTTAACTATATATAGTTTATATAAGAATATTTGTATATAAAAACGATTTTATTATTAAGAAATAATTTTTCTTTAATTTAATATAGATTTTTTAATTTTAAAGGGTATAAACGGTATAGAATTCTAATAAGAGTATTAAAAAGTACAATTTTAATTACTATAATATATAATTAAAAGTTATAATAAAATATAATTTATAAATACTAATTAATATTAGAGCCGTATTAATTTATATTAATTCGTACTAATTTATACTAAAATTGTACTAATTTATACTAATTCGTACTAATTTGTACTAAAAATATTAAAAAGTATTAAAAATAATAGAAATATTAAAGTTGTACTAAAAATACTAGAATTGTATTAAAAATACTAAGAATACTAAGAATATTAAAATAGTACTAAAAGTATTAAAAATAAAAAGAAGTATAATAAATAATTTAAATTAGTAATAAATTAAATAGATAATTAATAATATTATATAATTAAAGATTATTTTAGTATAGAGTATAAAAATAGAAGAATAAGAGTAAAGATAATAATAAGAATAATAAGAATAATAAAAATAATAAGAATGATAAGAATAATAAGAGGGGTTAAGGATTTCTAAACCTTTTAAAACTTTTATTTTAGTATAGAGTATAAAAATAGAAGAATAAGAATAAAGATAATAATAAGAATAATAAGAATAATAAAAATAATAAGAATAATAAGAATAATAAGAGGGGTTAAGAATTTCTAAACCTTTTAAAATTTTTAAACCTTCTAGACCTTCTAAACCTTCTAAAACTTCTAAACCTTCTAGACCTTCTAAAGCTTCTAAACCTTCTAAACCTTCTAAACCTTCTAAACTTTCTAAACCTTCTAGACCTTTTAAATTTAACTTTTTCAAACCTTCTTTCGTCATTTCCTTCTTTTACCTTCTAAAAATCCTGATATTTAAACGTTTTAAGGTTATTTGGGCCTTTTTTCGTCATCTAATTTGAAAAGCTGGCTTAAATTTCGTTATTTAATTAAAAAGGTGATAAAATCGGACGTTTTCTAAGGTCGGCGCTTAAATTTCGTTATTTAACTATTTAATATAACCTTATGTACCCTCTAGTCTTTAAATCTTACCTTCCTTTTTTAACTAAGATTTTCCTACTTTTTAACGAATAAAAGGTTTAAAATAGGAAAAACGGTTAATTCTTTAAGAAATTAATATAATGAAGTATTTTTTTAATAAAGAGTTTAATCTATATATACGGCTTTCCCCCTTTGAATTCCTTTTCGTTTTTCTCTTCCAAATTATTAATACCCTTTTTTACTACCCTACCTTCTTCTATTCTATTCTTTACCCTCAACCTTCTTCTTACTTTCTACAATAAATTCGTTTAATACCTTCAACTTTAAAGCCTTCCTTTAAGAGGTTTCCGATATTCCCCCCGATCCTAATATTTCGGTCCGTTTTTTCCCTTCTTTTCTCTCTTTTCTTTTTCTTTTTTTTTCCTTCTTTTTTACTAATTCTTTTTTAGGACGATACCTTCCTTTCCCTTCCTACAATAAATAATTTCGAACAACCCGATCCGAATTTTCTAGATTTCGAATCTGTACTCGAAATAAATAATATCTTTTTTTTCTTTCTTTTTCTCCTTCTTTTTTCTCCTTCTTTTTTCCCCTTCTTTTTCCCCCTTCTTTATTCCCCTTTTTTATTCTTTTTTTTTATTCTTTTTTATTCCTTTTCCCTATTTTTTTATATTCTTTTCTTTCCTTTTTATTTATCTAATTATAATTAATATAAGCGCCCATAATTAGATTACTTCTTCGAAAACGGATATTAATAGCCTTTTAGAATTTAGGCTAGCTTTCTCTTATAATACTACGTTTTAAATATTTCGAATTTTTAGGACTAATTAATTTATAATTAAATATAGAGGACTATATACAATTTAGAAGATTAGTATATTAGCGGAATAGTCCTAAACTTAATTCTCCTATCCTAAATTTCTTAGACTTATAATATAGGAAATCCTTAATATATTCTAATAATTTCCAAAGCCTTATAGAATAATTTAATTTAATTTTAGAAGGACTAACTTTTACTATTAAAATAAAAGTCCTTTAAGACCTTTATCGCGTAAAGAATTCTTAATACCTACTAAAATATTTAATTTAAGCCTAGTTTAATTTGTTAAATTTCCTCTTCTTTTTATTATTATTATTATCCTATATAGAATACTATATTATTAGTCTTTTTTAGAATACCGAACCTTCGGCTTATATTCCCTATATTAAATAGTAGTTACAACTTTATAGTTGTAATAACCCGCCGTTCCTCAAGGGCTTTATTCTTAAGTACCGTTTAAGGCAGTTTTTAATTAACTAAACGCGGAACGAATATAACCGTTATTAGTAAGACGGGATAAATTACTATTAAATTACTAAATTAAACCTCTTCGTTCAAATTTTCTATATTTAGTAGATTTTAAATGAGGCTATTAGTAGTTAATTATTATTTATATAGTAAGTAATCCGCTTATCGCGCTATTCCCTATAGTCCGAGCTTATAGTTAAAATGTTTTGTAAAATTCGAAAGGTCTAGCAACTGATATATAAACATTAATACCTTTATATATCTCGTAAATTGATAAATAAATTGAATATATTAATTATAGTTCTTCTTACTATTCAGGTCTCCGGTTATAAGTCTCGAGTGACGATTTTAATCCCCGTAGGTATATAGTTGAGGTAGTCTATCGCTTAGCCTATTCTACTAATTTTGAGAGGGGGTGGGTATTGGTAAAATAGGTTGGGCGGATAATTACTTCAATTATATACCTATATATAATAGGTATTAGGACTTCGTCTTTTATTAATAGTAACCTAGGGGTCTATATTACGGTATTCTTATAGTATAGTTGAATATAAGTAAATATTATTTTTCAAAATAATTGTATACCTTAAAATAATTGTTTAATTCAGAATAACCGTTGTAGGAGGATCCCTAGGCTCTAATTGGCTAGCTAGAATCTGGAAATGGGTACTCTTGCCTTTTTTCTACTCTATATTAGGTAAGGGAGGGTAAGGTAATTAAAACCTTAGTACCTTCTTAAGACTTCGGTACCTTTTTAAGACTTTAGTGCCTTCCTAAGACTTCGGTGCTTTCCTAAGATTTCGTCGCCCTCTTAAAACTTCGTTGCCCTCTTAAGAGTTAAGACTTTATTGCCCGCCTAAGTATTCGTCGCCCGCCCGGTTAAGTCCAATCTACTAAGTTTATTATTACTATTTCGTATAGCCGTCGCTATGGTATTTAATTTGGGGGTACCCGGGTCGTCTTATAGGGGTACCTAATTTTATAGGGGTACCTATTGGGTTAGGGTTTAACGTATAGATTCTTTTTTACTAACTTTTAATATAATTAGACAGTAATTATACAATAGCCTTTCTATATAAAATAGTACTAAGCCTAGGTAATTAGTAGATCCCCTATTTAAAATATACGACCCCTATCTTTAGACTTAGTGATTTTGAATATGCTTTTCAACTTTAACCTTCTTTCTATTCCCTCTTTATAATTATATTACCTTTAATCATTAGAATAGGCTAGAATCGACCGTACGTACGTGAATATTAATTGTATTAATTAATAGAAGTATTTGCTAACCTTTTTAAAGCCTTAGAATATTGCGTGTAAAGATGGCGCCGCCTTAGGAACTAAATGCGCCTATCGACTTTACCCACGGTAAATACTATGCTAAGCATTACGAAATTACTTTTACCTTATTCTTTATCGTTAGTACTATAGTATTTCGTAGTGTAAATGAATGTTATAAAACTATCTTATGTGAAAAATATAGTATGCTATAGAAATTTCTATACAAAATTATATCGTTGAATATCGCTGTTATTTTTTTTATATACGTGTAATACTGTGGAAATTACTATGTAAATATTATTTTATATTAAAATAACGTGCTAAGGCTTAAAATATAGGTGTTCCTATAAGGTTGGGTGCCTCCGTAAGACGACCCGGGTGCCCCTAGATTAAATGCCGTCGCTATAGTTGTCGTTATCGTTGTCGCTATCGCCGTTGTCGTTTTTATCGTCGCTATCGTTATTATTTTAATTGAGCGTGCATTTTAATGATGGAAGTTAGTTGACGAATTGAAATAGGGATGTAGCCGTACCTAGGGATGTGATGGTTGTCGTTATTGGTAGTGAGAAGGTTAAAGTTGGGAGAGTTGGGGAGTCGATAGGACTTTGGTATTTTAAATTCCGTCTCTTTCTCTACCTTAACGTTATCTTTTCTCTCTCCTTCTCTCTCCTTCTCTCTCCTTCTTCTTCCTATTATACTTTCCTAACCTTCTTTTTTCTATCGTCTTTTCCTAAAAGGGAATCTCTTTAATTCTTACTAGTTCCCGCCTAGTGTATATAGCGCCCCAATTTTAAGTTCAGCCAATTAGAGTTTAGGAATCGCTTAAACGGTTATTCTGAGCTAAACGGTTATTTTAAGGGGAACGGATATCGCCGTTCTGTGACGGTTTTTTCTATAGTACGGTTTTCTCGCTCCCTATATTCCTATTAATATCCTTTTCTATTCCTCTTTACTTAGGTAATAATATAGTATAGACTACGGCGTATATTAAAGCTTATCTATTGAGCGTATATATTTCTCTATCCTTTATTATAATAGACTTTTTATAATATACCGGTCTTTAGATTACAAAGTTAAAATATATATAAAGTAATAGGTATAATAAGGTATATCTTACCTCAATTCTAATAAAATAAGCCTAAATCCTTCCTATTTATATAAATACCCTTTTTTTATTAGTTTATTTATTAAATAAACCCCCACAAACTTTAAACTTCCCCTCTCAAACCTTATAAATCCTAATAGGCGTCGGCGCCCTCTTACTAACCGGCGTCGCTACCCCTCCTCTATTATTATTCATCTTAATATTCAACTCCGGCCTCTAACCATATCCCTAATTTATTATTATCGCCGCTACCTACGTCGCCTACAAATTAACCGCCGTAACCGTAATTATTTACTCCTTATTTTCCAAATTAATAATAATCTCTATCGCTTAATCTAATCTCTCCTTCTCGACCTTCAACTCTTTACGCTTCCGCTCCGTTTCGGGGCCTTCGCTTATAAGTTTTATAAAAATCTCCGGGCCGGAGCCGGAAATACGGCTATATAAGCCCAATTTCTTATATAAGTAAATATCGATTACGGAAGCGACCCTAAATAAAAGGCCGGATATAATATAAATAGCTATAATATTAATAAAACGGCTAGCGGTAGTAAGGTAATATCCCCGGACGTAGGCGGCGACGGTAATTTCTTAATCGTAAGGGTCCGGGCCGATAAATTTTAATTCTTTAATTATTTTAACCTATTCCTATACTAACTCCTCCTCCGTTAATTCTTCTATTTTACAGATAGTTAAGGATTCGCTAATTCGGACGGTTATTCGGAGGAAATAATAGTAGTAATCTAGGATACGTTTCTCTACGGCCTTATTACGTTAGAAGGTATCTTCGTCTTTAATAAAAATACGCTAGATCTCGAAATTATATATAAAATTAAGTTAATTACGAACTTCTTCTTTATATTTCTCTATAAAGGATTTTATATACTTAATGGATTCGCAATATACGGCCCGATTCTTAAAATTAAAAAAAGCGTTCTCCAGAATCTTTATAACCTCGTTCTATAGGAATTAAATGGTTTAATTAACAAAATTCTCAAGGTAAGGACCCCAAATTTTAACTACCTTAATATAAAGCGGTTCGTAAACGGAAGCCGATATAAACCCGGGTTAACCGGGTATAGCGCTCCGTTTAATAATTATTTAAAGCTCTATTAAATTCTTAAAGCGAAGAGGGGGTCCGCTTTTAAGTCTAGGGGAAAATAGGAAGTTTCCGAAGTTTAGCGTACCCCGTATAATAGTAGAAGTCGACGGTAATATACCTATAATTATACGGTCGCTATCCTTGGCCTTAATTTAGCTGCGGCGCTTAAAAGGCATTATATTAATATCCTAAATTAGGGACTTCTTTTTAGGGGTTTATCCTAACGGAGTAAGAGTAATTATCGGACTATTATTATCGATAATAATTATATCCGGTTTTTTAATATTGAATTTCGGTTTATTATTAAAGATCCGTTTCTTAAAGGGTTTAGTAAAGAAATAATCCTATTAATTTATAAATTCTTATTATAATATACGGGTCTTAACGTTAGTTGCGAATTCCGCCAAACTACGTATAATTTCTATTTTAGGATTCGGCGGCGGGTTAGGGTACTTTTTAAATTATTCCTCAATCCTAAGCAGACGGTTATAAATTTTTTATTTAACCTTAAAGAAATTAGACGAAATACTTTTAATATTAAGGGGAATACATAGTATAATAAAAAAGATATAATTTATACTTTAAAGAATTCTTAATTAAGAGTGATAGATAGGAATTCTTTTAACTTCTCAATACCGCACTTATTACAATACTTCTCGAAAATCTCAGGCTATTAGCCTATTAAAGCTAAATCGGCAATCCTATTAAAGAAGGCCTCTTCGAATTTATTCTACTTATCCAAATTACTACTCTGGCGAAAAGTAATAAAGTAGCCCAAACTTATATAATAGGCTTACTTATTAAATATCGACAATTAAGAAGAGAATCCGTTCATTTCCTTAAGTAAAAAATCCGCCTTCGTTATAACGCCAACGCAACGATTCTCTACGTTCATCTCTTAAATTAATTTGAAGGCGAAATTATTCTCAATATCTTAGTTTATAGGTACTACCCAAAGGATGATAGCATTCTAATAGGAAATATATTCGCAAGTAAAATTACGAATAACTCGCTCTAAAAACCTATCCTTAAAGCGTTTAATTATAATAAAAACGCCGGGAAGGTTATAGAAATTAAAATTAATTAGATCGGGGCCTTTTACTTCGAAAGCAACGGTATTAGGGGAGAACTACGCCTCTTTATAGGCCTCCTTCTCTTTAATCCGGTTTAAATACTCATAGCGAACGGCATTAAATTATCTACTCTCATTCTTTAAACGAAGGACGAAAAAGTAGTAAGGGGTACTAGGATTTAGGATAGTAATTTAGGTATAGCAAAGAAGGGTTTCGATTTCCTCGGTATCGAAACGGTCCCGAACCGTTTTAAACTCCTTCCGAATCTATTGATTAGGGTCCAACTTTACCTAAGGTAGGAATCTATCTCTATCGGTAATATCCTAGAGGGTAATAAGGTAATTGCGTAAGATAAAAGCGTAATCCTCTTTAAAGAAGATATAGTATAACCACTTATTAACGCGAAAAATACGAATATAAATAGGGCACCTCGTATAAATACTACTATTCCTCGGAAGGCTAAAGTTAATAATAGCGGATATTAAATTAGATTTTCCGGAGGATTGGTTACTAATAAGAATAAATTCGGGGAGGCTAATAACGTATTAAATACCCCTTACTTAGAATTCGCCTAAAATATCGTTAATATTTTTAAACTCTTGGTTAAAATCCTTGAGGGCTTGGCCGGGGCCGATAAAGGACCGATCTATATTAATGAAGCTCTTAGGTGTAGGAAGGTTATATTTTATAACTTTGGCTTTAGTCTTTATTTCTATTAATATATATTTATTATCCTAGCTTTTACTATCGACGTTTATATCGCTAATAACTAACGTACTAAGCGCAAATTTAGTGTTTACGCTAATTATAATAAAATTATTAATTTTCGATTACTAAATTAAAATTAATAAAGGGATTTAGGATTTACGGGTATCTAACCGTTGTATACGTCTTTTAACTTCTAAAGGTATACTAAAGTCTACCGTTATATTATTATCCTCTTCGATTCTAATAAGGCCCGAATTTACTATAGGCGGCTAGAAATTAAGTTCCTGCTTAATACGGGTATATTAATTTATACGGCGTATATTCGTTTAAATTTATTAAAATATATTAGAACTTTTTATTAAGAAAGAAGAGTAAAATAGTAAGTAAAAGAGGAGAAGGTGAAAGTGAACTTTATAAACTTACTATAATAAATACTAGATTTACCCTATAATATATAATTTAGTAAAGAATTATAAAAACCTCAGATCTAGTTGAGGCCGATTATACTACCGACGAATCTAATTCGTAATAATTATCTATTCGTAATAATAAGGGGGTAATAATTATAGTACGGTATATAAAGATACCCAAACGGTACGGGTATAAGTGAAGTTCTAGATAGAGGAGTGTTTTGATAAAAGATGGTGAAGGTGGGGGTTGGGTATTTGGTGAGAGAAGATGTAAGTGCTTAAGGCGTGTTCGGTAGCTGGTAGCGGGTTAGCGTTAATTTCTACCTTAACGCGTATGGTCCGCAGCTGTAATTATGTAGTATTAAGGCAGTATTAAGGTAGGCCAAGACTTTGAAAGAGGAAAGAGGTGTTTAATATTACCTCCTTTCTATATTTCTTCTTTCCTAGGTTTTCTTTCTTCCTCTTTCAATTAATAAGTTCACTACCACCCTTTTTATTACCACCACCCTTTTTATCATCACCACCTTTCTCATTACCCTTCTTATTACCCTTTTTATTACCCTTTTTATCGCCCTTCTTATCGCCCTTCTTATTTACTTTGATGAAAAGGTGTTAGATTGTGAATTTTAATTGGGAATAGCCTCATTTATTATCTTCCAATTTTCGAGGTTGCGACGGCTACCCCCTATATTTATAGGGGGTTATGGTTCTTAACTGTAGTCCTTACCGTACTACGGCTCAAAATCGAGACGTAGTGCGGTAAGGAATGCGGTTAAGAATTTGAAGGATTTTGGGCTTCTGATTGGTTAGATTAAAGATTTGGGGTAAGTGTAGGTGGTTGTAGGTGGTTGTAGGGCGTGTATGAAAAATAATACTTTTGAGCCGAACGCTATACGGGCGTAGTAAGGCGTTAACGTAGTATATACTAAAAATTCTAATTTTTTAATTTTTTAATAGCGGAACCGAATACGCCTTTAGGAGTATTTTTAACGACTAGACAAAATAAGGGGTAGATGGGAGAAAAAGAAAAGAGGCAACAGTCTAATCTCGACGTCGAAAGGATAAGAGAGGCAGGTCTCGGGTGAGGCTCCTATTGGTGCTAGGTTCGAGGAGGGTAGTCGAGTTGGGAGTATCGTCTAGCCTACTACGATTTAGTTGGGTAATAGAGGAAAGATTGTTGTTGTTGATGTTGTTCTCCATCTTTATTATGGCGGTATTCCCTTGTAAGGTCAGCCTATACTTCAACGGAGTATATTGCTTTACTGCCCTCGTTTCGCGTTCGGTTTAAAAACTTTATTTTTATATAATAAGTTATAATAAGCTATAACTACCTGTACTTTCCCCAAATCCTCGAATTGACCAATTAGAGGGCTAGAATCTTTAGGATCCTTATTGCAATTCCTTACTACGATAATGCTCGAAAAGGTAATATTAACGTAGTAAGAACTATATTCTTCAGTGTAATACAGTGCTTCAATTGCTATAAATATAGGGCGTCGCTCCTTAAAAAAATAGTAGATGAGGCTATTCCTAATTAAAATCTACTATTTGAGCTCCACAGTATAGGGCATAGTATATAAAAATATATATACTGTTCCCTCTTACTACTGCCTTACTATTGTAGGTGTGTAACTGTCACAGGGCTAGCCTGTGTTGCACGTAATTACTCACGTGCTTTGTGCCAGCGCATAGTAGCTTCTAAGATTACTATCGCTATTAGTCGACTAGCTATGGCGGCGGCCCGCCGGGTGGACCCACATCGGGCCTACCGCTAGCCGCCCTTATAAGGCCAATCTTCTAGGCACTCGTCTGCACTCTCCTCCTTTCTCCTTCGTACAATTACGCATATCTACATCTACACCCAACCTTTACCCGTAATAGTTAATTATACCTTTTAATTACTACGTTTACAACGCAAACCCTAAAATCCGTAGAATCGCGCGCTTATCAATCAATTGCGCAATCTACCCGTACAGGAATCGCCTCGTCGCCGAATCGTAGAATCTAGTACCGCTATCGAGCTAAATCGCCCTATCGGTAATTTAATTCGCGCTCTTTTATTTAGTAAATAAAGAGCTACTCTCTTTATCTAGTAAATAAGAAATCTCTTTCTATTTCAACCATTACGACGACAAGTTGTCGTCGTACTCCCCATATTATTTATCTCCTTCGACGGCGATAACGACGGTCTTAGTATTAGCGACCACCCCTCTCTTTCTACCGGTAGTAATAGAGCCGACGCCAGCTTACCTAATTTCGCCGTAATCCCGGAATCCGATAGCGACAAACCTTACGACCCCTTCGACTTCGGTAACCTTTTCAACGTCCTTACGGAGGACTACGTACCCGATACCAACGTTAATCGCGCTACCCTAATCGAAATCAACTTTACTCGCGGCATTTATAATTTCCTTAGCGGATTTAATAACGACGATAGACCTAGGTTTGTCCTTCACGACTATCTTATAGCCGTTGCTAAAATCGCTAGAAAGCCCGCTTTCTAATCTATTATTAAGCCCTTCGGTCGTATCTTTCTCTCCGTTCTCTAAGACAACGACGACGTCGCTGCCGACCTCTACCGCTCTAAGTACGAATTTAATATCGTACATTAAATCGCCGACGATAATCAAACCGCCTTCGATACCCTTAACCTCGAGCACACTCAATTAAAGCAAGAATACGCCCTATTCTAATAAGAACTCGAAGATCTTTAAGTAGAGATAGCGTCTTCCGGTATACTCCCTAAACGCTCTATCGAAAACCCCCCCGTCTTTAACGGTAAGGAGAAGGATCCCGCCCGTTGCTACGAAGCCTTCCGTTCCTAGAAATTCCGCATCGTTACCTTATAGAGAGTTGATAAGGCCTATTTTACTACCGAAGATATTAAAATCCTCAAGGCTACAATACTATTAGGCCTAGAGTTTTTATTTAGTATTCAAGCTAACCTCGACTTTATATTGTTAAAATCTAACGACGAGAAGTAGCGTTAGAAGGACGGCGTTACTTTTATAAAGTACTTTAGCGACTACTTCGATAACGTCGACTTAAAGCTCAACGCCAACCGCCGCCTCACCGATTTATATTAGAAGAATACGCCTTTCTCCGAATTCGAAGTCGAACTTACTACCCTTATATCGCGTTATAACCTTAACGACGTTATAAAAATCTATTACTTGCGTAATAAAATTAATAAGCGCTTCTATAATACCTTAATTCACTATAACCCCCCTACTGAAAACGACTTCACTAAATAGCTCGACTTCTACCGCCTTATCGCTCGCAACTTCGATAACGCCAATTATTACAATAAGATTGCTAACCACTTTTATAAGGCGGACCCCGGCACCGGCAATAAGGGTAATATTAGTAGTAGTAGCGGCGGTGCCAGCCCTAACGACTATATTATTAACTAAGGCGGTAATAAAATAGACTTTAATACTATCGACCTCGCCGTCTTTATCTATAAAAACGTCCTTAACTAATGTACTCGTAACAGCAAGTATTGCCGTTACGGCGGAGATAGCTATATCGCTCGCGGTTATTTCGCTTCTATTAATTATAGTAATAAGGGCCTTTAATACGAAAAAGGTAAGAATAAAGGTAAGAATAAAAGTAGGAACCATCGTAGCCGTAGTAGTTAGGAGGAAGTCCGCGCCGTTAATACCGCGCCCGCCGCCGCCGCTACCGCAGCCGCTCCAACGGAGCCCGCTACTAACGGCGAATATTATAACGATCCGGAAAACGAATAGCCTTTATACCTAATCGTATATAGAGGCCTTGCCGGTCATTATTATTATAGAGACGAATTTCAAACTCTTCGTTAGAATTAGAAATTTTGGAGGAAATTATAATATAATTTTTAAATAGTTCTACTTCTCTAAATTTAATATTCTTATTTTCTTATATTATAATTGGACTACGTAAAATTCATTATATTTCGTTTATTAATACCGGTTATTCCGCTTTTACCTTTATTAATCGATTATTTATTATTAAGAACAACCTTCCCCGTTTCTAGCTCCTTTATATAAAAAAGCTAATTTTCGCTAACGGAGTAATTAAAAGTATTATTTCTAAAGAAGTAACAGTTAAATTCCGTATCGGCTATTACGAGGAGACTATTACCTTCCTAATTTATAATATTTCTAAAAACTATCCGGTAATCTTAGGCTTCCTATAAATATAATACTATAAGCCCGAAATCGATTATAAATAATACGGAATATACTTTAGTAACCCCGTCTATCGCGGCCGCTATTTACCTTTAAACCTTTCTAAGGAATAAACCGCGGCCCCTAAAGCTCTTATTAATAAAATTTCTATAGCTTTTATTCGAAAAAAAGCTACCCCCTAACCGACGCTCGCTCCAAAGCCCGTTATTAAACCTACTCTAAAGCCCGCCGTTACTAAGCCTGCTCTAGAACCCACTATTACCAAATCCGCTCTAAAACCCTCGGTTATAGAATCGTCCTTAATCGCAGAATTGCCTCTAATTATAAAGACCCCTAAAGTCAACCCTAAAACCGGCTACTAAGCCGTCCTTACCCCCGTCAAAGTACTAATAATTAGGAGAATTGAATTAAAGATCGGCATTACCGGTACGGCCGCTCTCCTTATTAAAATTAAAAGCCCCGCACTCTACGAACTTTACATCCGCTTCGACGGCCGACGCATTTCTACAGGTACGAAACACCTTTACATTCCCCACTACTATTATAACTTCGATTATAACTTTAACCCCGACGATATTAAAAAGTTTAACGCAACTACTTTTAATTACGTCTACGAATTGTAATAGCTATAGCCGTATATTATAAATTATATTCAAATCGAAAAATTGGTAACCGTAGCGGCAATTTAAAATATAGACCTAATAGAGGAAATAGTTAATTACATTATAGAAGGAAATGGTTAATAATATAAGGAAAATCTCCCCCCTATTCTTTACAATTTTATTAACAAGATAACTAATATTTACTTATTAGAAAATTCCCGCGAGGCCGCGATTTTCACTAAGGCTATCCACTTTACCGGAAATTTCGATAAAAACGCGCCGCTTTACGAAGAAATAATCCGACGAATACATTTGGCCAAGATCTCTAAAGAGGACGCGAAGAAATTCTTCGATAAAGTAAATCGTCCCGTAAAAACCAAAGACGAAATTCTCGAAATCTTAAAGAAATTAGAAGGCTACTACTACATCGATAAAGTAGCAGCCTTCTTCCCCTCTTTAGCAAACAAAGTCCTTTTATACCGCTCCTACGACTATAAAATCGAACTTAAGCCGGGCGAAATACCCCTTAACGCCCGATTATAACAAATATTGCCTATCGAAACTATTGTAGTCAAAAAGTAAATTAACAATAATTTAAAGAAGAATTTTATCCGCTTATTACAATCGGTAGCCGCTTCTCCTATCCTATTAATTAAAAAGCCGGGCGGTAGTATCTATATTTATATAAATTACTATAGTATTAATAATGTAACGCTAAAAATTTAATACCTATTGCCGTTAATTAAGGAGACCCTCGATACTATTTACAAAATTAAAATCTTTACTAAATTCGACGTTATTACCGCCTTTAATAGGATTTATATTAAGGAAGGGTATAAATAGCTTATTATTTTTATTACTCGCTTTAGCCTCTACAAATCTATCGTATATCCTTTCGGCCTATAGGGCGCCCTAAAAACCTTTCAAAATTATATTAATAACGTATTATATAATATATTTAATATCTACACTACCGCTTATTTCGATAATATTCTAATTTACTCGGACAACGAAGAAGAATACGAAAAGCACATTAGGGAGGTTCTATAACGGATAATTAGAACGGGGCTCCAAATCGATATTAATAAATACGAATTCTATATTACGCGTACGAAGTATTTGGGTCTTATTATTACCCCGGGAAGTCTCAAAATAAATCTAAAAAAAGTCTTTATAATTACGTCTTAGGAAGCTCTAAATTCTAAAAAGGCGCTACAATACTTTTTAGGCTTCGCTAATTTCTACTATCGCTTTATCAAATACTTTTCAATTATTACCGGCCTACTATACGAATTAATTAAAAAGATAGTCGTAGACTAGTATTAAACGGAGTAGTACTAAAAGTCTTTCGAAGCCTTCAAAAAAGCTTTTAATAGCAGACTAATACTTCGTATCTACGACTAGTCCAAATAAACCGTTATTAAAATAGATACTTCAAATTAGATTTACAGTAGCACTTTATTACAATATAACGAAGAAAGTATTCTTCGTCCCGTCGCTTACTTTAATTAACAATACTCTTTAGCCGAATATAATTACGATATTTATAATAAAAAATTATTAGTAATTATTAAAGCTTTAGAGGAGTAGCGCCCCGAATTAAAAGGAACGTAAAAACCGTTTGTAGTCCTTACAAATTACAAAACTCTAAAGACCTTTACTATTAATAAATAACTTACTCCCTATTATATACGATAGTCCTAATTCCTCTCTCAGTTCAATTTCACAATTAAATACCGGCCGGGCTCGCTATAAATACATCCCGACGCCCTAAATAGGAAGCCAAAAGACTTACCCAAAAACAATACCGACGAACGGCTACTAATTAGGAATAAGGTCCTATTCGACTACAATATCTTTATTAACGGAGTTTTCGTTTTAGAAGACGGAGGAGAGGAAATTAATATTAATACCGAATATATTTACGAATTAAAGGTTATAAATAAGAAGTCTACTAACAATTTAGTCGCGGAAGGTTATAAAAAGTTAATCTTTTTACAAAATATTATAGCCTATTTATTAAACCCCAACCGGAAAGTATAATTTAAAAAAGTTAAAAATTAAATAAAGAAAGTATCCTTCGCCGAGTATAAAGCGATCTAAGGACGGGCGTACTATTATAGCGCTGTCTTCGTCGACCCTACGAATATCGAACTTCAACTACAACTCCTTCGCCGTATTTACAATTTACTTTTAATTAAATACCTAGGCCGCGAAAAAATTTACTTATTACTTTTATAATCTTTCTTTTAGCTAAGGATATACACTACCGTTAAAGCCTATTATAAAGTTTATTTAGTATACGCTAAATCTAAGCCATTACAACACACCCCCTATAGCTTCCTAAAGCCGTTAGCAATACCGTTCGCACCCTAGAAGGATATTTCAATCGATTATATTACCCTATTAACGCCCTACGTACGTCGCGGACAGGAATTCAAATACGTCGCCGTCGTTATCGACCGCTTAATTAAAATACAATACTTTATCCCTACCGTTGGCCTTACGGCTAAAGAGCTAACGGATTATTTTATTAAAAAGGTCTATAATATTTATAGACTACCGGATTCCATTATCTCCAATCGCAGCTCTTAATTCGTTTTATAGTTCTAAAAAATACTATCTTTACGTTTAGAAGTAATTTTCAAGCCCTCCTCCGCATTCCATCCAACTACTAACGGCTAAACCGAACGTATTAATATAGAAATAGAAAAGTACCTCCGTCTTTATATTAATTAAGTATAAGACGATTAAGTAAATTAATTACCAATCGTAGAGTTCGCTAATAATAACCTAGTTTCTAAATCTATAGGAGTATCCCCCTTCTTTACTAATTACGGCTTCCACCCTCGTATAGGCATCGAATTAGTAAAACCCTACCCTCCAAATATATTGGCATAGTAATAAACGGAATACTTCAAGGCCAATAAAATCGTTGACTACTTCAAAAAAATCTTAGACTACGTTACCGGCCAAACCAAACAAATTCAATAACGGTATAAGGACAACACTAATACTCGACAATTAGACGCCCCAAAATATAAAACGGAAAACAAAATCCTATTCAATACGGAGAATCTCAAAACCGGTCGCCCGTACGCCAAATTCACGCCCCTATTTAAAAGTCCCTTCGAAATCCTCAAAGCAGACAACTACCGAATCACGCTCAAACTCCCAATTAATATAAAGTATAGCCCAACCTTCCACGTCAATAAGGTAAAACTATAGGACGAAGTCGGCGTTCTAGGGCAAACACCTGTAAAGGAACAGAACGTTCGTACCAATCACAAACAAGTTATAAAGAGGACTAACAATAGGGAGGACTTAATCGAATACGATTTCGAAAAGCTTAACAGCTACCGGAAGAACGAGAAAGGCTATTAAAAATATTATATCGTTTAAGGACCCCCTCACAACCCTTTATAGCAACCACGCGCCAATATAGCTATAGCCCCCGACGAAATACAGAGGTTTCACGAGGCACACCCAAACGAGCCGTACCCCCCAAATTAGGCGGCGGCGGAGAAAAAACGGAAACGGTTGCTAGAGAAGGCTAGGAAGCCGGCCGTAGGAGCAGAGGCCCCGGCAGGAGGATACAGGAGAGACAGAACTCCGGGACGGAGGAAATCACCGCGGCATACAGCAACGGCAGCCATAGAGGCATTTCGAAAGCAAACTATTCGTTTAATAGGGATTTCTATCATTTCATATAACTTTAATCAACTATATAGCTTCTTTTAATCCGGGGAAATATCATAGGGCTAGCCTATATTGCACGTAATCACTCACGTGCCTTATACCAGCGCACAACAGCTTCTAAAACTACTATCGCTATTAGTCGACTAACTATAGCGGCAGCCCGCCGGGTGGACCCACATCGGGCCCACCGCTGGCCGCCCTTATAAAGCCAGTCTTCTAGGCACTCGTCTGCATTCTCCTCCTTTCTCCTTCGTATAATTACGCATATCTACATCTACACCCAACCTTTGCCCGTGATAGTAACTGCAATCCTACAGTATTAAGGCAGCCTTCCCCCTACTAGGCTACCGCGGATCCGAATATACCCTAATAACCAAAGCGTTAAATAAAACCTATTATTAACGAGGAAATCAATAATATTTTCAAATACCGTTTAGTTAAATCGTAGTAGGCCAAACGAGGAAAGAACGTAATTAATAATAATAAAAATACGACCAACGACGCGCCTTATAAACTTATACTCTTTGATAATTTTATAACTCTACGCTTACATCCATCTTATAAAATGTTTTGAAAGTGGGGTGGCTACTAAAAGCTTCTCGCGTCGTAGGAGAAGCTTTGGGGCGAATTGAGGCTTCTAATAGTTTTGAAAGTAGGGTGGCCGCTAGAAGCTTCTCCTTATCCTTTTGAAGCGTAGTAATAAAATTATTAAACGGTGAATTTAGTACGCTTGGTTATTTAATAAAAGAAGCTTGGAAAGCGTAAATTATAGAGGCTTAAAGAAAGGATTATTATACTACTATAGCACATCCAAGTTCAAAATAATATTAACGGACTCTTCTCTAAATTCAATCTTATCCTTCTAATTCGCTAACGCCGCAAAGAACTATTATTATACTTAATACTCCGAGCGCCGAAAATATCACAATCCCGAGCGGTCGACAAATAAATAAGTAACTATTTCCGTCCTTATCCTATCTAGAGATTCGCTACTAGTAACGGAGTTTAATTTTAATATATTCTCTAGCTACGGTAATAAGAAGGATAAGGAGCGTAACGATAACGATGTTTCCAATTCTAATGATAATTCGCTACCCGCGTATAATCTTTCAAAATTTAAATATAGTAGTAAATCTAGACTAAGCTTTAGGTCTATATTATCCAATTCTATATTCGGTAATAGTAGGTGCGAATCTCCCTGAAGGTGAATACGAAGTTTAGTCTACGGCTACTCCCGGAAAGGTCCCTTTAATTAGTTTTCGATGGGTATTATTGGCGGCTTGTTATTCCTGTTTGTATTGAGATAGTCCTTTAGTTACTATTATTAAAACGCTTATCCTTCTACTTTAAGCGGCGATTGTGGGCCTACTAAAAGTGCTATGGAAATTTATACTAAAGGTCGTGGTCCGTGGGCCTATATCGCGCGAAATTGGAAGGAGCGGCGATTTTTGTTTATCCGGGCCTAATGTGTAGAAATACGGACTACTTCCTAATCTTAAAAAGGAAGAAATGTGGGTCATCGGGATATAGTCTTAATGGTACTGTGAAAAAAATGCTAAATTTGTGTTTGGATCAACACTATTCCTCAACTAGAGGATGTATCGAAGTGTACTTAATTGTAGATTGTTCGCTTTAATTTTGCGGCTATTTTAATAGTTTGTGTACGTTGTTACGAGGTTTGGTTGTTGAGAAAAGTCGAAATGAAGGCTAAAGTTATTGAAATGCGACTGTAGTCTGAATGCGACCGTAGTTCTAAATGACCAAGTCCCTAAAATGACTAAGTCTTTTTCAATGACCAAAACTCCTAACCCTAGAAATGACCAAAATCTTCTAAATGACCAAGTTTTTTTAATGACCAAAATTTGAAAATGGCCAAGTCTTTTTTAATGACTAAAACCCCTAACCCTTAAAATGATTGAAATTTGAAAATGACTAAGTCTTTTTAATAATTAATAACCCTAACCCTAAAAACAGGGTATCAAAATGCTCGGAAAAAGACGACGGACATTTTGCACCCGGTTATAAATTAATCCGGCCTTTGGTTGAAGAGAAAATCCGATTTAAAAAAAATTGACGAATGAGTCTTTGGAATTTAGAAATTTTTAAAAAAAAAGAAAAAAAGCAGAACGATCTATGGGCGTTTCACTGTCTTCCGTGGGCATATCTGGCTCCGCCCAAGGAAATACTATTTTTTAATTGTATTGGCTCCAAATTCGTCGAATTGCCTAATTGGGAAGAGAGTGGAGACTCGAGGCTAGAAATCCTATTTAACATCAGCTTTGCAATACTGTTGAAATCGCATTTCAAGTTGCATCGCCTAAAAAAAGGGGAGAGATAGTTAGATAATTATTACGCATTCAATACCACCTTTTGTATATTAATACACTTTATCGTTGTTGAGCAATAATAGTTTGAATGCGGGCTCCGCAATTAATTGCACTTGGACTGCTATAGACAGAACCGCCGCTCCTTCCGTCGCTTCGTGTGGGCCCACGGACCACGACCTCTGGTGTGGATCCAATTGTGGCACCTGGGAGGTGGGCCCGACGACGAAGCTCCGTGAAGGATGGGCGTTTCAATCACTACCTTTTACGAATAAAGGGAATAATAGTAATATATTGAGAGAGAGATCCAGCTAATTGAAGTTGGATGGGATCGCCAACTATATAGAACTAGCGATTAAAGAGACGAAGGTTTGTAAAGGAGGGGATTTTAAAATATACCAAGACCGCTATTAAAGAGGGTGTAGAGTAAAGGCCTTGTAGCGTAAAGGACTAGCGATCTGGGCAGCAAACAGGCCTAGAAATCTCATACATTTATAAGCTTCTTCCACGATAAGATCTTTGAGCTCCCTCTGCTTAGAAGCTCCCAGCGGCCGTCCCGCTTTTAAGATACCTTTAAGCTTCTATAACGACGAGATTCTAAGCTGCCCTTTACTCTCTTACGGGATAACCTTCTCGACCGATCGACTTGCTCCCTTAAGTTCTCCTTAAGCTTCTTTACTCTCGTACAATAAGAATACTCTTTAAGTAATTGCTTTACTCCCCACGCAAGATACCTTCCTCCCACCCGAGAAGAATATACAAAATTGGAATAGCGATAACTTCAACTTATCGTAAGTAATAAGGACGCTACTATTTTCTTTTATTGCCGGTATATAGGTACTACCCGGATAATACCCGAGTATCCCCGGCATCGCTTCTATAATATACTACCTTAAGATATCGGCTTACCCTAGTAACACAACCTTTATAATTCGTCCCCGGCACCCTTAATATACCTAGCCGCCTTATAACCTTATTTTTACTTTTATAATTCGTCCCCCTATAGAAGGCTTCGAATATTCCCGGCTCTTAATACTTATTAATTCTCTATATTTATTATAATAATAGTATAGTATTATTATTTACTATAATTAATTACTATACTATATAATAACTTCGCTATTAAATTAATAGTATATTTAATAGTCCTTATTACCTCTTTATAATTCGTACTAATTCTTTAGCGGTCTTTATTATTTGTAAATAAATTAATATAAGATTAGAATTAATAATAGTTTTAATATTATTAATTACCCTTTTTTTTAATACTTTTAGTACTTTTCTATTATTATACCTAATAATCCAACCCTTTAAATTTCTTTATACTTTTAGTATTTAATTACCGTCTATTTTTTTTAATATTTTTAATACTCCTACTATTTAATTACTCTTATTAATATATTTATTATAATACTATTTCTTTACCTATTTCTAAATAGCCTTTTAATTAGTAAATTAATTATATTATAAATTCTTATATTTATATATCTCTAGTAAGGATTCTATCCTTGGTTAGTATATAATTCTCCGGATTCGAACCGGACTTTCACCTTTATACTCGCCCAAATTGGAGATACGTTCCAGAGTATCCCGTTAATAATAATGGCTACGGAGGAGGAGAAACTCTAAATAGATTTATTAGAGGAGACCTAGATGTTTTCGGAGAATACTTAAATATTTAGGACTATTAAAGACAATAGCTTTTCTTTTATTATAGAGTATTTAATATAAGAAATCCCTAGTATATTCTAATAATTTTTAAAGCCTTATAGAATAATCTAATTTAATTTTAGAAGGATTAGCCTTTACTATTAGGATAAAAATCCTTTCAAACCTTTATTACCTAAAGAATTCTCAATACCTACCTAAATATATAATTTAGACTTAATTTAATTTTTTAAACTTCTTCTTCTTTTTATTATTATTATTATCCTATATAAAATACTATATTATCGGTCTTCTTTAAAATACCAAGCCTTCAGCTTATATTCCGTATATTAAATTATTATATATTCTATTACTATTTCTCTAAGTGAATTAATAATTCTCCTCCCCTCTTTAATATTAAAAGTTGTATTTGAATTCTGATATTTCGCGCCGGTTTTCGATAAAAGTAATATTTTTAATATTTTCGACGTTTTATACCGCTTTTTAATAAAAACGATATTTATTAAATTAGTAATTTTCCTCTTTATTTAAAATTATATTTACTTTTTAGTATTTATTAATCGATTATATTATTAATATTATTTCTTAATATTACTACTTTTTACAACTATTTACGTATTTATTTACCTTCCTTTTAATAATAAACTAAATTAATAAATAATTTTTATATATTTTAATTTTATTACCGATAATTTATTTCCTTTGTAATTACTCGATAACGGTATTCTTAATTCTAATACTATTTGATCGATGTATTCTTATTTCTATAGTTCTAGCGCTTTATATTAAAAATTATTATAATCCCTTTCCTATTTCCGGGTTAAAAACCGCACTTATAATAATAATTTTACTTTTTTAATTTCTATTAACGAATTATAAAAAAAACTACTTACCTTTCCTCTTTAGAGTACGCGTATAAGAAATTAAAAGAATAATATTAATACTACGTTTTTAATTAATATTCCTATTATTATAGTACCGGTTATTTTATTTCGTTTAGAGATTAGAGATTAAATTAGATTTTAATTACCTATTTAGTTCTTCTTTAAATGTTTCGCGATTCTATTGCATTCTTTCCGCTTTAGGAAGTTAATAATAATAAGTAAAAATATTTTTATATTCTTTCCCGTCGTTTTATTTCTTAAATAGAATTTTATTAGTCCCGATAATTTATTTCTTTATTATTATTTTTTTAACCTTATTCTTAATACTTCTATTTTAATATCCCTTTTCGATTAAACTACGGTTTTAAATTTTCGCTATATATATTATTCAATTCAATTAAAATATTAGTAATAGGATGAGTATTTTAATAGGCTTTATAAAGAATAAATTTAATAAATAATAATATTATATAATATTATTAATTAAGATAAAGCTCTTTAAAGTTCTACGAGTATTTTAATGGTTTTTATATAAATATATAGATTAATAGTATTTTTTCGATTCTAAGGCTAAGTTTTTTCTAAGAAGGGGGGGTAATATTATAATATAATTTTGTACTTTCTTATTAATTATATCTATTTATTTATTAAATTAATTTTCTATTTTATAGACTTATTTTATTCTTATATTTAATTATACTAATTAGAATTAATACTTCCTTTCCTTTTTCTTATTCTTTATAATTAATTATTTATTATTAAAACGCCTATATTTAAATAAGAGGAGATATCGGGCCTACACCTATAGAAGTACTACAATTAAATTTATATTAAAAATCGTAGTCCGTTGGCCTATATCGACGTAAAGTAGACGCGGCGATTTCTATCTATTTAAGCCTAACGTATAAAAATACAAATTACTTGCCTATCTTAAAACGGAAATAATATAAATTATTAAAATACTATTTTAATAATTATTATAAATAGTATTATTATTAGACTATTTCCTAATACTACCGATTAATATAATTTATATAAATCTATATATATTAAAATACAAAAAATATTAAAAAAATAGAATAAATTCGTCTATATTTATTAGATTATTTATATATAAATATAATATAAAACGTAATTGCGTATAGTATTGCAAATAAAATCCTATATAATTAATCGTACGACTATTTATATACGATTATACGATTGTGGCTCGCGTGCCGCCTATTTAGTATTCCCGGTAATTTTAGCACTCTTAATAAATCAGCGCACCGGCTACCGCCTTTTACCCGACGTTATCGCTTTTAATTCTACTACTTTCAATCAATAATACTTTTAATCAATACTCTCTTCAACTATTAACACCGCTACTTTTATCGCTGTAACCATTATACAACACTAGGAATTATCTAGAATCGTTAATATTAACCCTTTAAACGACTACAACGACCGTTTGTATGACTTTTGGTAAAGTGTATTCAATTGTATATTACTTTCGGTCCCGTACTATTTTTGGTCCCGTATTAAATAAGTCCGTTAACGGGGCGAGGTAGGTGTAAACCCTACTTTATATAATTTACTTTAACCCTTTTAATTAATAATATTTTTAATTAATAATTACCTCTTTTATTACTATAATTATTATATAATACTATAAAGGGTTTAAAATCGTTATTATTAAGCCTTTAAATAATTGTACGTGTGTTTGTACGACTTTTATACATTGTATTTCATTACGAATTACTTTGTAGTCGGACTAGCGAAGTCGGTAGGGTATTTTAAGGAAGATATAAATACTACCTCCCTATTACAACCCGCGACTATTACTCCAAATTATCCTATTACTTTATATTTCTCAATATTAATAAAGGCAGTCGCGATACTATTTACCGACTATTAATTAGACTGTTAGAAAATTTTTAGCACTTATTAATATAACGGCGCTGGTCCGGCTATGCCGTTATACCCGCTATACCCTAATAGGAGGACTAGTGCCGTAAAGTACTATAAGGTATTACGAAGGTTGGAGGAACGAGTGATATAGAAGGTTTTGTAACGGCGCCGGTCCGGCTATGCCGCTATACCCGCTATACCCTATGGGAGGACTAGTGTCGTGAAGTGCTATGAGGTGCCACGAAGGTTGGAGGAACGAATAATATGGAAGGTTCGCGCCAAGGCTGGCCTAGACGGGCGCTAAGCCTATTGAAGGTATTTGCTCTTGTTTGTTATATAGGTAAAGGGTGATGCGAGTGAAGGGATTGGCTGTCAGCGACCCGCATATAGGTCCCGCTGTCGCTTGCGCACCAGGGTATTTATTTGGGTTCGCAACGTATATATTTAGTTTTCTTCCTTTTCTTCTCTTTACCTAAAATCTTCTGTCATAGATGGAATCTTAGCTTTGCCTTCGACTCAACTATATTGTGCCCTTGTAGGTTTGTGCTAAAACTGGCTTAGACGGGCGTTAAGCCTATTAAAGGTATTTACTCTTATTTATTATATAAGTAAAGAGGGATGCGAGTAAAGGGATTAGTTGTTAGCGATCTATATATAGGTCCTTTTGTCGTTTGTATATTAGGGTATTTATTTGGGTTTGCAACGTATATATGTAATTCTCTTCCTTTTTTTCTCCTTATTTAAAATCTTCTAATATAAATAGAATTTTAATTTTGCCTTCGACTTAATTATATTATACCTTTATAGTCGGCTCCTTCCTAAAAGGGTATAAGAATTTGGCTCCCTCCGCCTCTCGGGTTTTAAACTCTTTCTTCTTTAATATATATTAAAAAGAGATTAACTCTAATATTTAATTTTAAATATAATATTTAATCTTAAATATTTTTCACTTTTACTTTTAATACTATCCTATAATAATTTGAATTTAATTATTCCCCTATCGATAACGGGTTAGTTCCCCTCCTATTTCCTATTTCCTATTTCCTATCTCCCCTATTAATATTTTCTATAGGAAACGTATTATAATTTTTTATAGCGCCGAAGTAGAACGTATCGGTTATTTAGCCGGCGTGAGTTCCCCTCCCCTCCCCGCTCCCTATCTAATTATTTATTTTACTAATACCTTGACTTTTTTAAACCTGCGTACTCGATTTTATTAACGTAGTATTTATATCCAATATCTATATTTAATATCTAAACTATCTTAGTTTTTTGGATTCTTGGATTTTTGGATAATATTTCTACCGACTATCTATCCTCGCGACGGTATATTATACTAGTTGCGCCTCGATTAGGATTTTGCAACTATTAGGGCAGTCCGGTGCTTCTGCCTCTCTTCGTCCCCCAACGATAACGATTCGATAAAGACGAGTTAATTGAAATTAAAGACGGCGATATTTGGTTTGTATTGCTTTTGGTATTATACGCTTTGTGCGGTTTTTAAAGTTATTAAGATAATGGTGATATCGGCCCTTTAATTTAATAGTAATAAAAATAATTATAGTAATTATTATTTAGTTTAGTTAATTTCCCTTTTTATTTTTTATTCTTTATTATTTATATATTCCTTTATTAACGTCTTTATTATCTTTATTATTAAAATATTTAGTAAAAACCTTTAATAGTATTATATTATAATTAATCTATTAATATAGGATATTTAATTTATAATATGTAAATTAATTAAATAAAATTAGAAGGGCGAAGTTAATTCCCCTTTTTACTCCCTATTCTTTATTATTTATTTATTCCTCTACTAATATTTTTATTATTTTTATTTAGAAAGTTCGGTTTATTCTATAGAATATATATTAATAAAAGTAATTAATATTTAGATTATTTCTCTTTTCTTCCCTAATAATTTAGTCTAATTTTAACCTAATAATATAGGGCTCCTAAATTATAGTACTTAGACTATTTAAATAAAATTAGAAAGGTCAATTAATTATTAGTTCTAAAATTATTATTATTAATTTATAGAAGTAAATTATTATTAGTTTTTCAGCTTTTTAATTTTTATTCTTTTCATTTATTAATTAATACAATTTGGTCTTATATGTAATTAAATAGTTAAATAATTAATTAATTTAATTATTTAACAATTTAGTTTTTTATTTTTTTATTTATTAATTAAAATAAATTCTAATTAATAATTATTACTTAGTAATTAGGAATAGAATTAATTTCTAATTTAAAAATATAATATTTATAATAAGAAAAAGCTAATATTAATATTTATTAGTAAATTAAATCCTACTTTTATTACTAAAACTTATAATATTTATTATAAGAAGCATATTATTATAAATTATATTTCCCTATTTATTATTTAATCTATTATTATTTCCCTTCCTATTAATTGAAACGCCCATCCTTCCACCTTAAGGCGCTGAGGTCGGGCCCACCAAAGGTGCCATAGAAATCCACACTAAAGGTCTCGTGGTCCGTGGGCCCACCGAAGTAGTCTCTGTCACAGACGCCCTCGTCACGAGTTCAATCCACTCTTACCCCACATAGAATGTGGGTCTCCGCGAATAAAGTAAGAGGAGGTCTGTGACTACTTTGAGCATTTCTGGGCTTGGCAACAAGATTTATATAGAAGATTCTACTTTTTCTAAAGACCTTTTCCTTGATATTAAAATAAAGAAAAATCGTATAAATATAATGAAATATATGCTGAAGATGGCCTTTTCAAGACTATCTTCGTGACACTTTTTTTGAAACGCTCGGACTACTCCCCGTTAAAATCCAGCCTCAAAGGTATTACTTCGTCGACAACAAGATTTCTATCTTTTAGACACTATGGATTTTAAAGGCCAATATAATTTATACAAATATAAAAAACATATGTAGAGGAWGGCCTTGACGAGACGGTTCTAATAGTACTATTTGTGTAACGCACAGGCCACCCGTTACTATGATGYAACCTCGAGGGGGTAGAGTTAACTTTTTACTTTTTTCTACTTTTTATTCTTTATCTAATTATACTTTAAAGGTATAATAATAAGACTTATACCGTTAGATAGGCCTTTCTTTACTCTATATTATTATATTTACTATATACTTCTCCTTATTATTGTAGTACTTTTATACCTAATAAACTCCCGTTTTATTCTTTATCTTTCTATTTTTGGAGCCTTGCATCCGAGCCAATATTGACTGCATGAAAAAATTAAGACTACCGTTGGAACCGGAAGGTAAAACTCCATCTGACTACACCCTATTAGTATTATCAATTATTTTTGTTGATTTATAAAGGTTGATAATATTCTTTGCAACCGACGGCCAAAGTGCGCAAAGTCGACTCAGACCTGCTGCCGCAGAAACGGGTGGTGTGGGGTAGGGTGGGGTGGTTTTGGAGGCGCGGGTTCTGACTGAGACTACACCGAAGCGCCGAAACTGGAAGGAGCGGCGGTTCTGTCTATTACAGGTCAATCTGCAAAAAAAATGGTCACCTAGCGGCTCGTGCGCAAGTGTCTCGCACTCCCAAAAGGGAATTAATATGGGTCAGGATACAGTCTCAATAGCAATAATAAAATAAAAACGCTTTCGTCAACACCTATCTCAAACCATCGCGTGCATCAAAAATCAAAAGCTCTCAGGTTGTTCGCTTCAATTCTGCGGTCATTTTGGTACTCTGTGCAGCCTGTGCAGTGCGTTGGTTGTTGAGAAAAGTCAAAAAGAGTGGTTTTCATTGAAATGATGCGACCATCGTTCCAAATGACCAAGTCTTTTCAATGACTAAAACTCCTAACCCTAGAAGAAGGAATGAAAGGACATTGGGAGCAATGAAGAGACATTGGGAGCAATGAGAGCAATGGGAGCAATGGGAGTAATGAAAAGACATTGGGAGCAATGAAAAGACATTGGGAGCAATGAAAAGACATTGGGAGCAATGAAAAGACATTGGGAGCAATGAAAAGACATTGGGAGCAATGAAGAGACATTGGGAGCAATAGGGGTAATGGGAGCAATGGGAGCAATAAAAAGATATTGGGAGTAATGAAAAGATATTGGGAGCAATGAAGAGATATTGGGAGCAATGGGAGCAATAAGGTTCCTAAAATAACTAAGTCCCTAAATGACCAAGTCCCTAAAATGACCAAGTCTTTCAATGACCAGAACCCCTAACCCTAAAAATGATTGGCGATTGGAAGAGATAAGGAAAGAAAAGCGATAAGGAAATCAGAAGCGTTAAGAAACTAAATCCCTAAAATGACCAAGTCTTTTCAAGAACCAATAACCCTAACCCTAAGAATAACAGGATATCAAAATGATCAGAAAAAGACGGCGGACATTTTGCACCCAGCTATAAGTTAATCCGGCGTTTGGTTGAGGAGGAATTTTGATTTAAGAAAAATTTGACGAATGAGATTAAGAGATTTAGATTCCTTTTTTTTTTTTTTTTTTAAAAAAAAAAAGTGGAAGGAATAATGGGCGTTTCACTGTCTCCCTCGGGCAATAACCCAGCTCCGCCTAAGGGAACACTATTTTTAAAAGAAACGCTATCTATACCGCCGCTAACTTCTTATTATACTGTTATTTAAAAAGAAATTTTTAAATAGTTCTACCAAAATAAAGTTTTATAGCCTTAAAGTAGTATTGGAATTTCTATATTTTTTTACTCTATTTTATAAGTTTAGAAGGGGATTTCGGACTTAATTATAACGTTTAAAACTACTATCGGTTGTAGGAATAAAAATAAAAACTTTAAGATTTCTAATATTATTTAAAGTAATAAATATCGAAGGTGGCGAAAGACAATGTTCTCCTAGTAAAATAAAGTAAAATTCAATAAGCCTAAAAATGGTATTTTTGTACCTATAGTTTAACGTTTGGCTAAGTTATAGTTGGTTAGAGTTTTGGATAGCGGTGTTACGGGGTTGAAGCCGTAGTATTGCCTATATAGTGTATATATCCGAATTCTATTAGTAAGTAGAATTACGTTCTACCTTTTAATAATTTTTCGGTATTAGTATATATACCTAGCCCGTAATAGTTAATTCTACTAAAACGGTGGGGAGGTTAGAGGTTTAATTCCTCGTAGGAGTATATCGCAGACTGGTTTTTAAGCGTATAATTCCGACTACGGCGTTCGGTCCCTAAGGTTGGGACTTGGTAGTAATGCTGTGGGAAGATAGGAGGTACTTAGAAGATAAATGTAAATGGTAAGACCGATATCGTTCTAGATCCCCTATTGAAAAGCCACGCTTTTAGGTAGTGCTATATAGGCAACCTTCTTTTAGATATAAAATCCGCTTTAAAGAGGAGGTAATATTACGGGGTTAAAACCGTAGTATTACCTATATAGTATATATATCCGAATTCTATTAGTAAGTAGAATTACGTTCTACCTTTTGGTAGTTTCTCGGTATTAGTATATATACCTAGCCCGTAATAGGCGGTATAATAAGAGGTTGATAGCGGTATAGATAGCGTTTCTCAATTTTAATTAATTAATTAATTAATATTACTTATTTAATAATAAATCTTTTAAAAGCGTAAATCCTATTATAAATCTAATATATTATATTGATTTACTATTTATAAGTAAATAATACCCTCGAGGGTTGAAATCCGAGCCGCGGGGGGTTACGAGTACGATTTAGGTAATTCAAGTTAATTGTTTAGTAATAGGTTGTATTTTAAATAATTAACCTCTTTATTTTAAAATCGATTTTAACGATATCGAGTATAATCCAATTTGCGATCCGCCGCCGCCGCTAATATTAGTAATAAAGTTACCGTTAATCCTGCTACCGTTAATCCTACTATTGTTAATCTTGCCGCTAGTAATAAAAGAAATTCTAGTGCTACTATATTATCTTCCTTAGAGGATACCCGATTACCCCGAATTAACCGCCGTACGCCGCTTGACCTTTAGCTATTCCAACCTCTAGCAATCCAACCCTTATAACTTCTGTTAATTCAACGACTCTACTATAAACGGGTTAATAGCGAGGAGGTTAATATTTTTACTTAAGAATTATTAGAGGTTTAATAAGGATATATATAATAAAAAGTATTTAGTATTTAATAGGGTTATAAATAATAAGAAGTATTTAGAATTTTATAATAATTTTAACGCTAAGAATTTTATTAAGTAGTTTAATAACCCTAGCCGGTTTAGAGAGCTAGTTTAGTTTTACAACGTTTTATTAAATATTTAGTTCAATTATTATAATTATAGATTAATATTTAAAGAATTATTAACCTTTTTTAATTTAGAACTTATACCCTATAGTATTAAATAATTTAATTTAAAGTTAGTCGGGTTTAATAAGATATTTAATATAAAATCGGCGGCTAATATTTATAAGTATATATTATTTATTTTAATATTTTGATAATTAAATTAATTTAATTAATAAGATAATAAAGAGATTATTTAAACCTATTAAAAAAAAGAGTAAATCTACTATAATTATTATTATTAGAAACGTAATAAAGAAAAAGATATTTTACCTACTCTATTACTAACTATATTAATTGTATAAAAATACCCCAATCTATAAGAGTTAATCTTTAATTAGTTTAATAAATTCGTATACTATTATTATTATATTTATTACCCTATTGCCGACCGAAACCCGACTACTAGGGCTTATCGGTTCTATAATAATAATAAGTAGTTTACTTACTTTAATTATCGAATTATACGACCTCTTGAAGATTAAAGTAATAATAGGATATACGTCTTTTATATTATTAATAAACGGTTTATTTATTCTAATTATTATTCCTTTTAATATATCCGCGACTATAATTCTATTACTAATAATTATTTACGTTATTTATTAATTATATAATATAATATTTCTTTTTAACGCAAATTCTATTTAGTTTATAATAGTATAGCCGAATATTAAAAATTTAGTATCGGTTTCTTAGAAAGGGACTATTATATTCTATATATAAACGAGGATAAATTTAAGAAGAATTTATTACTATTATAGTTAGCTAATTCCTTAGATATTTTAATATAGTTTGCCGATAATAATAATACTAATACTTAACCTACCTAGCCGTTATTATACTTTATATACCCGGCTTATAATATTGTCCGCTATCCTATTAATTTAAAATTTATTATTAAATTCTATATAATATATATTTATAGCAATCCTAATTATAATATTCGAGAGGAAAGTAAAATTTGTCTTAATTATTATCGGGAATTTCCTTATAGCGATTTCTTTAGTAGAGGTAGATAAGGCGAACGGTATTATTGCCTAAAGTATTAAGGACGCGCTTATTAATATTATAATAAATATAAGAATTCTAATAGCGATAATTACGACGGTGATGGCTACTATAATTTCAATGAGTATAATAATCCTTTCCGGCCTTAATTAGTGCTTAATTTATAAATGCGAAATCTATTTAATAGTTTAGCTACTATATATAATACCGACGATTATATCCCTACTTTGGAAATACTATTAACCCTACCTAATCCCCCTCGCGCTAAACGTCTAAGTCGATTACGTAAGGAATATTAATTTTCCTTAGAATGTAATAGTTTACAATTTCTTAATGTACTTAGTATTGAATTTGAATGAGACTTTTAATATAAGGCGGATTTAGATGTTCGAGCTATCCTAGATGTATACTATTAATAGGTTTATAATTATTAGATTGTATTCGATATTGTAGTATAGGAACGATATAACTATTATAATAAATAGTAGTTTGGTTTAAGGGTTAATGTTTAGGGTATTTGTAATTATTATTATTATATTAATATAGATTTACGGCCCGGCGAGCTATTTAAATTCGGCGCGGAGAATAATATAGATTTAGGTACCTTTATAGAAGTTAATGAAGAATTCTATTTGCTAGCTCTTAACCTATACGAAGAAATGTTTATTTTACGAATTTATATCTATTATAATATTTATACTTTTGGTAGTTAATAACGTAAGTATAAAGGCTATTATATTAATTACTTTCGAAATATTATAGTTATTTGCGTTTAATTACTTAAATTACCTAAAAAAGCCGATATTGTTTTAATTCGGCCTCGCAATTACCGTAATCACCCTAACGTCGGTCGAATACGTAGCGAGTTTAAGTGTAGCCGTCGTAAAATCGAGACTTAGTTCAAATTCCTTAAAGCTTATTATTCTAGTTATACCGATATCGAGATCGATAAGGCCCGTCTCAATTAACTACTAATAAATAGCGATATTATAGATTATATTAACGGTATTAATATAAATAATATAGACTTTGAAGAATATTTAAATAAATTTCAAATAGCCCCCCCTATAAGAAATATTAGTTAAGGCTAATATAGAAATTAATACTACGCCTAATATTATTGGTCGTATATTTGGGGATATCGATTAATTACGGGTATAATTTCGAGGGGATGCTTTATCTAATTGTAATATTTTATTAATCGAAATTGTAAATTAATAATAGTTTTAATAATCCCTAATTCTAAGTCCTACTTCGGCTCTGGTATAAGTAGAGGTATAATTATAAGTTCTAATTTTTAGCCCGGCTCCGCTTCCTAGTTACCCGGTATCCGTTTTAGTATCCGGTTACCTAGTATATTAAGACCCCCCTATAGCACTTCAACCTTAAGAACCCCTTCCGGTACTTCGAAAACCCCTTCGACGATATTATATTAAGTAAGGCCCTATTTACAATATATTTATTAACGAATTTAGACGCTAATAAGTATTACTATTTTAGGTATTTCCTAATTTTTATTCTAGAGGATAAGGTAATGAAATAGAGTAAAAACACACTACCAAATATAAAAGCTAGCACTCCTACTAATTTATAAACTATAATAAGCTCAAAATAAGTTGTAGAGGGTAGTAATCTTAAATCTAATCTTCTTAAATTATTTATGAATATCCCAAAACTATAAGATTAAACCGTAGACTTTAAGAATAGTATAAATTCTTACGTAGGCGGTAGTAATATCCTTTTGAGAACGAGACGGGATTCGGATCTCTCCGTAGACTATTATTATCTTATTTTGAAGAGCGAATCTAAGGGCTTTACGAATTATAAGGATTTAGAGTACGTAACGGGTGCTGATCTAACGAATAATAAGTAGATTTAAAGCCCCTAAAACGAAAAGGATAAGACTTTTAGTCTTAAGAAGGGAGCGGATTTATTCGTAGCGGGAGGGTCGAGGAATAGGGACGTCGGATATAGGAAAGAAGGTAATTTCGTATTCTATTAATTATTAAAAATAATTAAAAGTAAAGTAAAAGCTTTACCTTTAAAAGAAGGTTTAAAGAATAAAATTTGGGGCAAAGTTCAAATATATTCCTATTAAAAGAGTAATGTTTTATCTAAATTCTTATTTTTCCTTCTCGCTGTTTAGAGCTTTAAACCTTCCTTTTATACTTTAAAATCAGCTCCTAACCCTTCAACTCATATCGACTTCGGGGTTTTCGGATTTCCGAACCAAAATACTCCGATTGATCTACTCCTAATTCGTCGACTACTCTATTCCTAATAACCCTATATTATCTATATAGGTATATAAAAAAGTGTAAAAATTCCCCAAATTAGTAAATTTTTTACCCCGCGAATAAGGAACGTCGATTATATTAATTATATTTAATATTATATACGCTAATACGATAGCTGTTTTACTAAATATAATTGATTTCGATATATTATATTTAATTCCCTTATACGGACCTAAATTTATAGTAAAAGTATATATTATATTAATAACCCCTAATTTAATTAAAATGTTTTTATTAACTAAAAAGTATTTTAAAACTATTTTAAAGTTCGATTTAACGAATTTAAAAAACTATTTAATTTAGTTATTCGATTTGCCTAGTAATTCTATAATATTCGAATATTTTAAATCTAGAGATCTCGTAAATTATTAGCCTATATTAATTTCTTAAATATATTTATAATATTTATTATATTTAATATAGCCGATTTATATTAGGAAAGTTTAATAAAGTATATATTTAATTATAAACTTTAGTTTAAATTTAATAATACCGAACGTCGTACTATATTTTAATAAAATATTTTTCAAAACCCTTATATCGTTCCCTATTATTTTATTAAGCGGTTTAAACTCTTCTTAGAGTCTATTCTAATTCCTAAGTTCAAATTTGACGATTACTAATAGAAATTAGAATTCTAAATTCGAAGAACTAATTATACCTATAGTATTTATTAGTCTAGAAATATTACTATACTTAATTTTACCGACCCTAAATACAATAAAAATATATTAAAATATAAGGTTTTTATTATATAACTTTCAATTCTATATTCTATAATATTAAATAGCCTTTAAATATTTAGTTTATAAAAGGAGAAAATCCAAAAGGACTTATATTTAGCTCTGTCTATTATAGGTAAAGGATAGATAGTAGATATAAATATACGTAATTATACGAAGGAGAAAAGGGGAGAGTATAAATAAGTATTTAGAAGATTGGCTTTATAAGGGCGGTTAGTAGTAGACCCGATATAGGTCCTTAGTGTTACGATGCACTAGTTTACGTAGTTCCGTATTGCGTAGTTGGGTATAAATGTATGAAATAATTAAAGTTAAAGAAGGAAAGAGGGAGAGGTTGAGATTTGGGCCCTGGAGTTGCATCCTTATATAGGATAGCTTAGATTCTGCTAGCCTCGACCGCCTTCCTTATCTAATTTAATAATGTACGTGAATGCGAATGCGGTGCTAATTGAATGGTCATGCATATTAATGCCGCCCGTGCCGCTAGTGTAGCTAATTAGGGTGCGCGTATCGATGGCACCGGTGGGTCCTGTGGGTATTGCCAATGAGACGAATGGGATGTAATTTATAGCCTTGGATTCTAGTCGTTATACTTAGCGGGCTACTATAGTTAGTTAATTAGTAGTACGATAGTAGTCTTAGAAGCTATTATACGCTTATATAAAGTACGTGAGCGAATATGTATAATATAGGTTAGCCCTATAATATTACTGCCGCCGCTAATTAGAATCCGGATTAATAACGGCTAGTTCTAATTTCCTTAATACCCTTATACGTTATAGAGGGTAATATTTTAAATAAGAAAATAGGTAAAGTTGAGCTTATATTCTATAAGTTTACCTTTATAATTAATTATATGTAAATATATATATATAGCGATGGTTATTATTTTCGAACCCGTTGTTAAATCCGTAGCCTATTTAATAATTTATAATATATCCTTAATTTTAATCGTCTAAAGCCTAAATAAAAGGTTTACTACTTTTATTTCCCTAAAAAACTTTATAAATACCCTTTCTTTATAATATATATTAATTTTAATTTCTAATTTTTTAATAGTAAGAAGAATAATACTATTTTCAATTAGTATAATCCTTTAATTATATTGAATTAAATAATTAATACGGATATTTAATTATATATTAATATAAACGCTATATTTAATTATATAATTAAATATATTTCGAAGCCTAAAAAGTATACTAAATCTTATAACGAAATTATTAATAAATTAATCTGTAATATTAATACTAATAACCTAATCAAATAATTAGTAGCTAAATTTCTAAATAAATTTATTATTAAAAAAAATGAATCTATATAAAAGGGTTGTTATATTTTATTTAACCTTCCTCTATAAGAAAATACCCGCTATATTATGATAATTAATTATCGTTACCGAAATAATAGAAGTACTATTATCCCTAATTTAAAAGTAGATATATTTTAAGGAAATAAGTAAATTGCCTTTAATATAATTAAAAATAATAATAATAATAATAGAAGATATAGTAATATTTATATTAATACTACTAATTAAGTTCGCTAAATATAATTACCTTATTAGAAATATATAAAATATAAAGAATAATATTTTAATATTTCCTTTTTTTAATTCCTTACTACCTTCAAATTTAATATTCTTCGCCCGAAACGCCTTACAAATCGAATTAAGAAGAGGGTCCTCAACTACTTTCCTATTTATTGAAACGCCCATCCTTCTACTTTGAGCGGCGATCGTGGGCCCACTAGAGGTGCTATGGAAATCTATACCAAAGGTCGTGGTCCGTAGGCCTACATCGCGTAAAATTGGAAGGAGCGGCGATTTCTATCTATCCGGGCCCAATGTGTAGAAAATTCGGTTCGTATATAGGCCCGTGCGCGCGATTACTAATTACCTAAAAAGGAAATTATATTGTTATCGGGATATAGTCTCGAGATAGTCTAAATAGTACGGATAAAGATTTTGTAAAATGTGCCTTGTATTAACGCTATTCTTCAATTAAAGGATGTATTAAAGTGTAACGAGGCTTAGAATGTCCGTTGTAATATTCTAGTCATTTTGGCATTTTGAACGAGTTGTTACGAGGTCTGGTTGTTGAGAAAAGTCGAAAAGAGTGGTTTTTTTTATTGAAATGCGATGCGACCGTGGTGCCAAATGATGAAAATTTTGAAAATGACTAAGTTAAATTGTTAAGGTGATAAGAAGATTGGAGGCGATAAGAAGATTGGAGCCGATAAGAACTTTGGTTTTTTTTCAAAACGATTAAGTCTTTTCAATTACTAATACCCCTAACCCTAAAAATGAAAAAGGTACTAAAATAATGAGGAAAAGACGGCGGATATTTTGTATTCGGCTAGAAGTTATTGCGGCCTTTGGTTGAGGAGGAATTTTGATTTTAAAAAAATTTAACGAATGAGTCTTTTTTAAAAAAAAAAAAAAAAAAAAAGGAAGGAATAATAGGCATTTCACTATCTCCCTCGGGTATATTCGGCTCTGCTTAAGGGAATACTATTTTAAATTAAAGGAGGATATTAGAAGCTGTAGGAATTTTAACCGTATTAAATTAATATTATATTATTTTTATAGAAGGCCTAATAATCTTTATATTATTAATAATATTCGTTATAATACGCTGAATAAAGTATATATAGTATATTGTAAGATTTATATTAACGAATTAACTTACCTTAAAAATTATTATAATAATCCTCCCCTAATTAAATAAAAGGAAAAATTTGAAGAGGGATTTGAAGAACGATTAGATTAACCTAGTTGGGAAGATATAGTAAAATAAGAATAAAATATTTAATTGTATATTTCTAATATTAATTAATATAATATAAATTTAGAGATAACCTTAATATAGTTAACGATTCTAATAATAACGATTTTGAGAGTAATTTAGGTCGCCGTTATATCGATATTAATTATAATTAATATAAAAATTATATTCGCTTTCAATAATAAATTCTTATAAATACTAATAATTATTAAAAGAATCGAACTAACCGTTTTTATTACAGCTTAGCCAGACTGCCTGCCGGATTGCTATATTTACGTATTAAGGTCTTAATACGGCTCCTAATTGGGCGTATCCTTTTAAATCTATATCCCGCCTTCTAGACCTACTTTATTCTTATATTTAACCGTACTAGTTAGAGGCAATACTTCTTCTTCCTTTTTACTCCTTATAGTTAATTATTTATTATATTCGTTAAATTATTCGTATATATTGCCCTCGAGATCTACGTACCGTAATACTTAATTAATTATCCTTTTCCTTCTCGGAATCGTACCTTTTTTCCTTTACCGACGATAGGAGCCGCACTTTATAACTATCTCGTTTTTGGTTAGGTCTCTCGAAATTGAATTAAGCTAATTTTACGATTTTGCGATTTGAGTTTAATTTTCTCTTATTATTAGTCCGCGACCTTCGTAGCGATTTCTTTTCTTATAACGAAGACCGCCGTAAACTTAAGTCACCTAGCCGATAAAACCCGATATTTAGTAGTAATTTAATAGAGCGCCTACCGCCTAATTACTACTTTAAAGACGGACTTCGACGGCCTTTTCGAATTTAGGCTGGCTTTCTCTTACGATATTTACGCTTCGAAGCATCCTACCCTTTTAAATTAATGGGTTTATAATTAAAACGTAGAAGACAATAACGATTTAAATCAATTGCCTTAGCGGAGTAATCCTAAACCCGGTTCCCCTCTCCTAAGTTTTTTAAAGTTATTCTATATTCTATTACCCTTTTTTAAAAATAATAAATAATAAAAATAGATGTAATATAAAAACTATTACTCTAACGATAGGCTATTTATTAGTAATTATAACGCATCTTTATATAATAATAAAGGCTAGATTTAAGTTCGATTTAAATATAAAGGACTAAACTTAATAAAATATAATTATAATAAAGAATTAATAGTTCTCCTCCCTTCCAAAAGCTAGAATTTAAACCCCGACGTTTTACGCTACTTTTTTAATAAAAGCGGTATTCACTTACCCTTTAGCAGATTATATTATTAATATTATTTATTACCTTCTTCTTTATAGAATTAATAGCTCTCTCCTTCATTTAAAAACTATATTCGCCATTTATTTAATTTAATACTATTTATTAGCTATTACGTCATTAATACTATTTACCGACATTAATATTTTTATGGTTACTCTCCTCTTAATAATTAATTAGATTAGCCATTATATACTTTCAATTTTATTATTAATAATCTATTTCCTTCGTAATTACCCGATAACGGTATCGTTAATTCTAATGCTATCTAACCGATTTGCTCCTATCTCTATAGTTCTAACGCTCCATTTCAAAAGTTGTTACGACTTTGCGATTCCTATTATTAATCTCGTATCTTTTAAGATCTATTAACCTATTAAAAAGACCGTTTACCTTTCCTCTTTGGAGTACGCGCGCAAGAAGCTAAAAGAATATTACGAAACTTTACGAATATCGATACCGCGCTTCTAATTGATACTCCTATTGTTATAGTACTGGTTATCTTACTTTATTTCGCTATTAGTATCCTTCCGCTTTAGGAAGTCAATAATAATAAGAAAAAAGCATCTCTTACGTTAATCCCGTCGTCTTGTCTTTACTTTTAGCTTTATTCCCGATAATTCTATTTTAATATCCCTCTTCAATTAAACCACGGTTCTAGACTTTAAATACGTTATAATACTTCGCGTTGCGTCTTTAACTTTAATATTATATATTCAAATTGGACATTGGCTAAAGGTATAAGATAAGTACCTTAATAGTTGTTATAAGAGATAGATTATAACGTTGTATAATATTGTTATATAGGACTGGGATTGAGGTTCTGCGAGTACTTTGATGGTTATATAGATATATAGATTGATAGTATTATTCTTCGACTCTAAGGCTAAATCTTTCTTCCGAGGGGGGGGTAATATTACGGCTTGGCTAGATTGCCTACTAGATTGCTATATTTATGTATTAAGGTTTTAGTATAGCTTTTAGTTGGGCGTATCCTTTTAGATTTATTTCCCGCTTTTTAAACCTATTTTATTCCTATATTTAATTATATTAATTAGAGGTAGTACTTCTTCTTTCTTTTTACTCTTTATAGTTAATTATTTATTATATTCGTTAGATTATTCGTATATATTACTCTCGAGATCTATGTGCCGTAATAGTTTTAATTTATTTAACCCCGACCCTATTTTATAATAAATATATAATACTTTTAATATTGAATAATATATAGTTTTTAACCCATTTGTCAATTATTATTAATAAGTCCTTAAGAGTTAAAATTTAAATTAATTATTTATATAAGTTAACGGTCGAAGTAGTACGGGTAAGTCCTATTTAATTCGTTTACTTTTATATAAATTTAGATAAATAGTAATAGAATACCGCTTTTTCAATTCTATTACTCGTATTATTCCTATTAATATAGCCGCTAATAATATTAAAGGCGGCACCCTATATTCGCTCTTAAAATTTTAGTATTGTAAATTTAATTAATTTAGAAGGTTATTCCCTAACGACTTTATAAAATAACTTTCGATAGTATAAGTATTTTATTATTAATAAGAAATTTATATTAAGTTTAGAGAATATATATTTTATTAATAATTATCTTCGTTAAGTATTCGTAGAAGATTAGGGTAAGAGGTTTAGTAGTACTAATATCCTTCTATTAGGGGATTTCTTCTAATTGCCTTTAATTGGGTAGAAATTTTTATTCTTTTAAGAACCTCCCGAATTTACTAATAACCTAAATACTTAATTTAAAGTACTTAGTGAAGAGGATATTAATAGTAGACTCCCTAACGAAATAGAAGAGTAGAAACGGAAAAGGAAGGCTAGTAAATTGGATTTCGTATAGTATAGTAGCTAATTCTATTATTACGATTTTAATTAATTTATCGAATTAAAGTAGATCGTCTATTAATAGGGTAATAATTAAATTAGATTTCGTATAGTTTTAAAAGGTTTATAATAGAATAACCCTACAATTGCCGATTAGACGTTATTATCTACCCGTTATAAGTACGCCTTATTTTTAGTAGAGTAAGAGATATTCGATAACGCTTTACGGATTTACTTAATGAATACTATAGTTAACGAGTATAATACTAAGTATATAGAAGGCTTGGATAACCCTACTTTTATTATTAAAGTTTAGAATTTATTTATTATTATTATAAGTATTAAATATATTAATATTAGTAATCTATATAATAAATTAATAATTCTAAAGGGTATTAAAATTATATTAAATAAAAAGTTTTAAATTGATATTAATTTTATTAATAGTATTATTAATATAAATATTAATTTTGCTTAAAATATTATTATTTATTATAATATTTAATAAATTCTTTAATATTCTTAATTTAGTTTTTAACCCCTATTTTAATTTTTAAACCCTAATTTAATCTAATTAATTTACTAATTTCTTTATAGTCTAAAAATAGGCGACTCTCCCTTTATTATCTTTATATATTTCCTTAATTATAGGGGTATTAATTATTAAGAAAATATTAATATAGAAGTTACGTATTTTAATATTAAGGATTTAATACGTACTATTCCTATATAGGGGATTATTTATATATTTACTAAAGGGGCCTTAGAGTATAAGAAAAAACAAATCCTTTTAATTACTATATATATTATTATAATATATAAATTATAAGGCTAAATATTAAATAAAGTTATATTAAATATATTCTAAAAGGACTTTATAATTAATTTGTCTTATATAGCTATTTCTCGTATTAAAATACTTTAAAATATTATATTCGATTACCCTTTCGAAATTAATACCCTTTGTTCTACTAATTCTAAAACCGCTATATATCGAACTATAAATATCGCTAGGCGTATATTTTAATAATTAAAGCCAAGTAAGCTGTTACTTCTTTATTATATATGTAGTAATAATTTCGGGCCTCCTCCGGCTTCTAATATATTTCGGGAACTACTATTAGGGTTGGGAGATATCGACGACGATAATAGTAATACCGGTAATAGCCGGCCGGCCCGGGGAAGAGGACGGGGTAAATTTCGTAGTAGTAGAACCGGTAGTAGACTACGTAGTAGACCGCTTATTAATATCGTTGCCGTAGTTCAATTACCTATTAGAATTACTTTTAGTAGTAGACGTCGTAAAAGACCTTTTAGTAGTCGAATTAATAATATTCTAGTAAGAGTAGGAAGTATAATTCCTTTTAATAGGCTTTATAGAAGACTTCGTAAGAGTATTAATATTAATAGGCCGTTGTAGTTAAAAGGAAGATAAATTAATATAGAGAAGATAAGGATAAATTAATATAAATATAGAGGAATCTATAAAGTATTTATAAAAATAAATATTATAATAGAATTTACTTTAATAAATCTTCAAATTAGTACTTTCCTAACCGTAATTATAATTATAATATTTAAAATTGAATAATAAATAAGAAAAAAATAAAAAATAAAATAAGAATTTAGTAAAAAAAAAGAAGAATTTAGTAAAAAGGAGTTTAGAGCTTATAAAATACGCCCGCTCCTAAATTTCTAAAGCGCGAAATATCCTAAGCCTACTCCGAAGAATAGCCTATTTTAATTATATTTTAATCTCTTTACTTTATACTAATATTATAGGACTTTTATAAATAGTTTTTTATTATAGGATTAGCCGTAATTGCTTTGTATACGTACGGCTCCTGCTATAGGTAGTTGAGCTTCGTGCCGTGCTATTACTACTATTGGCTAATAGTATATTACGTACGTGTATACGTACGATTAGTCTAAATTCTAAGTATAGCCTTCGTACTATACCCTATATCGCCAGATTTGCGTATACTTTTCTTTCCTTCTCTTCGTATAATTACGTATATTTAACTTACCCCCTACCTTTGGCCTTGCCCCGTGATATTTTTCCCTAATTCGGTTACTATAATTCGGATAAGTGTAAAGGCGTAATTCTACGAGAGATAAATTGTACGATTAGAAGCTATAAATTAAAGTAATATTAAGTGTAAAGAGGAAAGGGAAGCTATTAAATGAGGGTATTACTATTTTGGATATATAAGTTAGAATTATTATTTGTCGCCGCCTTCCCGATCCGGAATCTTATCGATAAGAATATAAGCCTTATTCTATCCGATATACTATAGTGCCTTGTGTTTAGCACCCTATTGCCCAGTAGCTAGTACTCTAGGCTCTTATTTAGCTATACTATAATAATAAGATTAGAAAGCTAGAATTAATATATATAGACTTTGAGATTAGAAAATTAGAATTAGTATAAAAATGGCAATTATAATTAGGAATTGAATAGAGGGTTTCTACGCTATATATATTAGTAGCGGCTATATACGTCTATACAAACCGTTATATTACGAGCGTCCCTATAATATCCCTTATAGGGTTGATAATAATGAGGTTAAGAGATGAGGGTTATAAAGAGCGTTATTTAGTATTATTTAGAATAATAATAATAGAAATTTGAATTAAAGGTAAATTTAGAATATTTAGTAATATTTTGGTTAGTAGTTTAAATTTAGTAATATTTTAATTAATATTTTAAATTTAGTAATATTTTTCTTAATATTTTAGTTTAAGTATTTCCTTATTCGTTTAGGCAAATATAGGCATTTCACTATCTCCCTCGGGTATAGTAGGCTCCGCCTAAGAGAATACTATTTTATTCGTTAAATTATTTATATATATTGCCTTTACGATTTATATACTATAATACGGCTTTTAATTATAATTATTAATTAAAATTAAATTCCCGTTTAATATTAGTACTAATAATTAAAATTCCTAAATATTTTTTAATTATTATAATTAGTATAATATTATAAAATTAGATCTTTTATAGCGGGTTATATAATAATATATCCTAATGTCCGTTAGCAAGTGAATATCGTCCTATCTTTTATAATTTTGGCTTAGTAATTAAATATATTACCGCCCTATTATAGTATGTTTGTTTATTCGGTAGATTCGATTCCCGGCCGGGGTATTCGAGGGCGGGTTTTTCGTACTATTTTCCGTCCCGTATTGCGGTCTAACACTTTAGGGTTCCGACGAGCAACCTTGGAAATATTCGTACAAAAGACAAATATAAACCGTAGCGACCGATAGTCCGTATCGACTTATTGGAAAAGCGTTACTACTTAGCCGGAAGTAGTACCTTTTAAATAGTACTATATAGTACTTTTGCAATCCAAAGCGTTACCTCTCGTCCAATACGCCCTTAGGGGAGGGTTTTAGTATTAGTTCTTATAGAGCCTCTTTTAAGGGAAGGTAGTATTATAGGGTTAAATCCCTTGTAGCGGGCTATATAGTAGTGTATTCCGATATTCGTTGGTAAGCGAATATTATCCTATTTTTTATAGGTTTGGCTTAATAATTAGATAGATTGCCGCCCTATTATAGGTAGGCTATGTTAAGGCTATTAATTTCTAATAATTTAAAGTATTAATATTCTATTATATTTAAATTAGTAAATAGTTTAAAAGAATATAATATATATTTATTAATATAATTTTAGACATTATATATATATATAATATAAATATACGTTTAATAATAATACTATTAAATAATATAATATTATATATTATTATTATTTATAATTATATTAAATAAAATATCTTATTTATTTCAAGTAATTCCGGCCGTCCTTCTTGTAAATATTAATTAATTTCGTTAATTATAATTTACTCTTTACTTTTAATAAAGACTTTATTCTTCTTAACTTTAATTTTACAATTATTATCTTCCGTTGTTGTAATTTTTTCGTTTTGTAACCGAATAGTAAGGAGAGTAGTACTAGAAATAAAGAAATTAGTATTTAAAGATATTAAATTATATAAATATATCAATATTATTTAATATTATTATTATATTTATATAATTAATTTATATAATTTATAAAATTTACGATTTATATTCTTTACGGATTAATTTTAATACGTCGGTTTTAATAGTAATATAATAGTATAGTAAGATTGGTTTTCAGCTAGAATTACCGTTTTCAAAATAGAATAGTTTAAATCGTAGATTAAGAAATAAAGTTATAATTTAAGGTTTAAATTTAATTATATCTTCCTTCTTAAAACTTTTAGGAAGATATTTCTCTAATTTCTTAATACCTACTTAAATAGCGGCCTTTATATTGTTAAGAATAGATACCTATATTATAATATATTAGTAAATTAATTAATTAAATAATATATAAATTATATATTTATTAATATAGTTATTTAAATATTTATTTATATAATTATTTATATTATTATTTATATATATATAAATAAAGAGTAAATATAAAGGAATATTACTTATATCGTTAATATTTTCCTTTAATTATTCTATTTCTAAAGAAATCGCTTTAAGGCTTCTAAAAATATCGTATATATATAGAAATATTAAATTAATAGTAGTATAAATGTGGCTTTGTAATTTAATAGAAGGTTTTATAAATCATTCGAAAATACTCTTTAGAATATTCAAATATTTAAAATCCTTTTCTAGAATTTAATTCGAACCTACTACTTTATTATTTATATTTTTATAAGTATAAAGAACTACGACTTTACAATATATAAATCGATCTAGTATTCGATACGTAAAATTCCACCGGGTTGTATTAACTAAATTAAATAGAGTGAATTAGTAATTAATATAATTAATATAAATATTAATAATATTAATAATTATAATAATAATTATAATAATAATAGTATTAATAATAATAATATTAAAAATTATAATAATATTAATAATACGAAATTCGATTTACTAATAGGGATAGTATAACCTTTCTATTTTAAATTAATATTACCTTTACGCTTTACTTCTATAATTGCTATTGCCCAAATATCTTTACCGTTTTAAGTATTTTTAATATAATTAAAAAGAATTCTAATTTTATTAACGAAATCTAAATAATAATAATAATAATCTTATTCCTTAGCCATATATCTATAGCGCTATAATTGGCATGAGGTACTTCTCCTAGTTCTCTAAAGGAAAAACCGTTCGGCGATAAGCGCCGCCGGATGAAAACCCCTAGCTCCGTTCCGGTTACGGGTAAGCCGTGCCGCTCCTTCCTAGCTTCTAATTATAACGGTTCTTATCTACCGCTATAGCGAATAAACACGTTTTCTATTTTATTCTACTTAATATTAGAACTATCGTAATACTGCTCCCTTCTTCTATTCTTTCTTTCTGTCTTTTAGCCGCTATTCCGTCCCCGTTTACTTTATCCGCTCTTATTCGCTCTCCCGCCCCGCCCCTTCTCCTTTACTCCCTCTCCTTTTATTTTATTCTCCTATCCCTACTATAGTTTATACCTATATAAGGGCCTCCTCTACCGTCTATATAAATTCTCCCCGGGTATTGGCTTTAAACCTTTTTCTTCTTCCCTAAATTACTACGTCCCTAAGATGGCTTCCCCTTCGTTTAGCGGCGCGTCCGGCCGTACCCCTGGTCGTAATATTCGTAATTTCGGTATCTAGACCGGTTAAGGCCCCGACCTTTCCTATTTCGTAGAGTCTTCGCCTAAACCCCCCGAAGTTACGCCTTCTACTCCTTACTATACTCCCTAGGCCCCTAGTACTCTTATAACTCCTTCTTAGGATTTTATTACTATCGCCGGTATTCTATCCCGCAATCCTATACTTCGGCTTCCTAACGACTAATAAAGTTCCCGCCTTTATACTTTTACATCCTCCCTAATTAATTCTATTATTTAATATTATTTATACTCCTCCCTACTTCGGCTATACTTTGAATTTCGCCGACCGTATTATAAATACTCCGAATATTACTATTTTGGATTAAGAGGGCTTCTAAATAATATTTACGGAATATACCTATATAGTTAGTAAATAGGATAAGTATCCTTCCCGGTATTATAATATTATTTCTTTCTAATATTATTTAAATACTACGTCCTAAACTATTCTATATTTACTCGCCACCTTAAAATATATATTCAACGTCCCCCTCGGCTATTGCAATAAATATAATTTTATTTAGGCGGCGGCGGTTATTATTATAAATATTTTAGTTAATTTTAGTAAATTTATTAAGAATTTCTAATAGGTTTGCGCGTCCTTCTTCGGCCTTATATACGTTCGTTTAGCTAATAATAGTCTTCCGGATTAGCTGGACACCTTCTCTTTTCTCTATTACTTTAGCGATTTGAAGGTCGCGGATTATAAAGAGAAAGGTTACTACGAGAAGTCTATAGTCGACCGCCGCCCTACTACTACTCCTCTTCGTATTATTTCCGCCGGTGTAGTTAGTAGTAATGCCCGCTTTAGTATTAATAGTCCCCCGGGTTTACTTATAGCAATCGATAGCCCTTGTACTACCGAGATAGGTCTTAGCTAGGATAAATAGCGTCGTTAGGTTATTCGCGATTTAATAGAAATAATAGAGATGCTTCGTACCTTCATTAATCGTACTTAGACGTTAATTAAATAATTCTTCCGCAATTCTACTCTTTTTATTAAATATAAACCGGAGCTAATTCAACCGGTCTCTTTACTACTCCCTTCGTTCCTATATTTCGATATTCTAATATTATAAATAAATAAATAGTTTTATATATACTACGCAATTTCTTTGCGCTATTCCCCTTCTAATTCGATTATTAAGCGGTATTTATTTAATTTGCCTAATTTAAATACCTACAAAAGGATTTTCTCCGCTTTAATTTTATTATTTAGGTAAATTTGGAATTCTTCCCGTATTTGCGGCTAATCGGTTGCCGTTATCTAATATTCTTCTATCCGTAAATATTTAAAAACGAAGTATTTAAACGTTTCCTCCCCGGTTCTGTACGAATAGAACGGTATTATAACATCTAATACTTTCCTCCGGAAGAAGAAGGACTAAAATCCGATAATTCTTATTCGGGCTTAGGTAAGGAGGGAATTCTATATTTTCATTAATAGGTATAGCTTATTATCGTCTTCTAATAGTTAGCTTTTCTTCTTCTTCTTCTTTTTTACCTTAATTATATACTATTTAATAGTATTATTACTAAACCTCGTATTAAGGTTAATAATAGTAAATTTATACCGCCGACCTAATTTAGCTACTACCGCCGCTATTTGGTAATTATAGTACAATATTTACTTTCTTTTCGTAATATCTTCTAATTATTCCTCTCGGTTAATAGCGGTTAATTTTAATATTTATAATAGGAATAAGGGCATTCCCGTTTCCGAGGGCGGTTTTATTACTAATACAATAAGTTTTTCCATCGGTACTTATTCTTTAGCCTATTTAGCTTTAGCAATACTACTTTCGAATCGGTTAGTAGGTAATCGATTTTTTATTCTTATTTAAATATAGTTAATTACTTAGGCTATAGTCCTTCGGACGAATTTAATTTGGTCTGTTTGGATAAACTTTTCTTCGAAGGCCTTTACCTTTTTATTAAAATAGAAGTTGAGCGGTAGATAAAATATTTCCGTTTTTAAATTCTTTATTAGCGTAATTTTATACGCCCTGGTAATAACTTTTAAATATTTAATCTAATATTTAGCTAACTTAATTACTATCCTTCGTAGTTTCCTATAGATTTCAATTGGTTAGTAGAAAGTTAATACTCTATATACGATAGCGCTTCGAATATATTTAGTATAGATTTTTCTCGCTCGCGCGAAAGAGTAACTTTAAATTTTCGCTATTAATTGTATTAAGGCGTTCGTTTACGTAGTTATTTTTTTCTTTACTACTTCCGCGTATATTCGATAATTGAGCTTCCGGTTTAGCTAGACCCTTAGGAATCTTATCGATTCCGTCGGTTGAAGTACTACCCCGCCGATTTAGAAAGTTTCTATCCGCGGTTCCTTCGTCCGCGTAAAATATATAAATTCTATTTTACTCGTTTTAAATTCTATTCCTCTTTCGGCTGCCTATTCGGAATAGATTTCTTATACTGCTTGGAAAGTCCTATAATTTTCTTCCGTTATTTTAGCTATTGTAATAATATTAGTATTATTAGTAAAACTAATTATGATTGCGTTTTTAATCGTGGCCAACTTGTAGTATAATAAGGTAATAAAGAGAATAAAAAAAATTAATAAGAGGGGGGAGCCTTAGAACACTCTTGCTACGATATTATAAGGGTTCGAAGTTTTATTATCGAAGAAGTGATAAAACTATCGACCTATTTGAGAAGCTATTGTAGGAGCTGTATTTTCTATAAGGTGTGCAAAAGCCACTTGTGGTTAATTCTATCGAATGCGCCCTTTAAATCGAGGAGTATAAAAGACGTTACGGCTTTGAGTTTTTAGGCCGAATAAATTGTATTAATTACTACTTTAATTGCGAATTCTATTGAATAGCCCGTCCGATTGCCTATTTAGTCTTCCGGGAGGAGGTTGAATTCTTTTACCGCCTATATTAACTTCATAGTAATTAAAGCTTCAAAGATTTTTCTAATGTTATTTAATAGCGAAATTGGCCTTTATACGCCGGCTAGCTTTTATTGTTCGGCGCTTTTTCTTAGCTTTTTTAGAATAATTATTTTCGCGTTTTTAAACCGTTAGGGGAAATATCCGAACCGAAGGCTCGTTACGGCGAGAGCCGCTATAGTTTATTTAAACGGTGCCTTGCAAATTTTTAGAAATTTATTTGAGAATTAATCGATACCCGGCGCTTTATTTAACGCTATCCTTAAAAGGATTTCTTTAATATCCCCCTTAATAATTTAGTTATTAATAGTCACCGGGGTATCGCTATTTAATAGTTAAATTTAGTTTAGTAGATAATTTATAAGAATATTTACTTTAAAGAAGAATTAATCGGCGAAGATATTCGCTTTACTATTATAGTCTTCGATTTCGTTTACCCTTTCGTTAAGTTTAAAGGCTAATAATTTGGGCAGATTTATTAAACGGTAATTCCGGGTTCGAATCTACTTTTCTAATAGCTAGAGCTTATTTAAATCCTTTAACGCGGAGGCGATATAATTTCACTACTTCGCCGTCTAAGTCTTCGAAATAAATCGTCTTTTCTTTACTGCTACTTCTACGAATTCCCTTTAATTTAAAGGCGTTCTACTCCCGAATTATACCTATTACTTCCGTCGCGTATTTTTCGTCGCTATTTTATATTCTAAATTTTACTAATCCGCTTATCTTCCCCGACTTTTTTTCTAATATAAGACGAATTCCTCTATAATATTAATGAATTTTCCATCGAATTTATCGAAAGCTAATTCGAAGTCTTCTATTATAACGATTTCTTCCGGGACCGATATCCACTTTTCTATTACATCCTATACCTTCTCTACGTCTATAAGACTTTAACTATAACCTCCTTCTTCTTTAACTTTCCTATTCCGTTTTCCAATTTAGACTTAGACTTCTTAAGGATAATAATCCGAACCGGTTTATTCGTATCGTTAGGCTCCCCAATACTTAGTTTTAATACTACGCAATATTTATATATAATTGATCGTCCCGTTTTTCTCGCCTTATATTATATTACCGAACCGTATTAATTCTCCGCAAAGGGTTAATAGGTTTAACTTCTACTGTCGTACTTAAATAAAAAACCTTGTAATTCCTAAGCTAATCCTATTCTCCAAATCCTAATTAGGATAATAGAGGTTAAAATCCCCGACAATTACTTAATAGCCCCTTAGGGGTCTCTCCTCAAAGAGTTCAAAGAGGGGAAACCCTTATTAATATTCCGGCGTACTATTTATAAAGATAGGGGAATAAATAGAATAGATGGTCGTCAGTTCCTATAAATTCTTAAATATTATTACGGTTTAGTCCTTCCCTAATTAGAAATTTAAATCCTTAAAATTCTACTTCTTATTTATATAAATTACCGCCTTACCCTTCTCTAAATAATTAATACTATAATACTTATTACCCTTCGGTCGGTAAATATCCTTATTTAAATTTCTATCCGGCTTTTAGATCGCTATAATATCGTAGGTCTCCTCCTACTCGAATAGAAATTTCCCTCTCTCGTACGACTTCCCTATATTCTAATAGAATATTTTTAATTAAATTATTAATTACCCTATAAGAGGGTTCTTTCTAATTTAGCGGCGGATGAGGTAAGGGTTACGTCTTTAGTAGTAATAATATGTATAATAATTATAAAACCGGTATAAGTACGGTCGCCGACGTTCTAAAAGCGTATAAAGGCGTTTATTAGGCCGATTTAACCTATAGGTTTCGGCTGAGAACTATTTCTAACTACCCTATTTTTAAATTAGCCTTTCTTTATACTTCTAATAAGTAATCTCTCTAAAGCTATAATAAAATAAGAATTAGGGGGGGCGTCGGGAATAGCGATGTCCTCCTCCGGTTCAATTGTTAATTCTAATACCAATTTAATTAATCCTTTATAAATAATAAAACTGTAAGGCCTTTCGGCGTACGCAATTAAAACTTTCGTATAGGCCGCTCTAACGAACGGGTATTACTTCTTATTAAAGGCGAAATGCCCCGACTTCCTATATAATTTATAATAGACTAAAGAACTATCTTTATTCAAAGGGCAATTCTCTTCGCTAAAGCGAGCCCTATTATACTTAAATTAACCGTAGCGGCCGTAAGCGTCCTCTAAACGACAAAACTTCGCCGTATATCCGAATCCCTAATATTTAAAGTATTATTAGACGGTGGCCGTAATTTAGAACGGTTTATATAAATAAACCCCGCCGTCTTAGAAAAAGAAATTCTCTTAGAAGAAAATCGCCGCCTTCGCAATTATAATTTCTACTAAAATTATTCTCCTATCCTCCCTATTATATCTTTTCCAAGCTTTTACGTAAATAATATCTACTTCTTTATTCTTCTCCTTTATTTCTTTTAACGTTATATTATCCGATCTTCTATCGAAATTAGCCTAAAGGACTCCTTTAATTAAAACTCCTATAGTACTAAGGGTTATAATAACCTTTATTCCGAAGACTTCCTTCGCTTAAATATAATACTTTTAATATTATTCGTATATAAATTCGTCGAAAATTATAATATAATTGCCGTCTATTACTATTCGGGTAACTATTTAGACTCCTTTATATTATTTCTCCTTTAAAACGTTTTCAATCGCCTACTTCGTATCTTCGTTCGATCGCTTAATATATTAAACAGAGATCGAAACTCTTTTAATTGTAAATTAGCGTTCGTAATTAGAAGGGATAAACTTCGGAATAATAATAATAATTAATTATTAGAAAGTAGCGCCGATTTTACCTAGTAACTTTATAATAATATCGGCCTATCTCTTCGGCGCCTCTTAAATACCCTTTTTAAATTCCTTAAAAATATCCTTCTTTAAATCGTCGAAGTCCTTCTTAATAATAAATTAATTCTCGCTAACCTTATCTACTTTAAGTATCTAGGACTTACTTTTCTTTGCCTAAATTTTTATAAATTCGAAAAACAATTCTTAAACCCAATAGTAATCCTCGGACAAAATAGTATCGTAATCTATAAACTTATTCGCTTAGGCGATAAATCTCTTTATAATTTTATCGTCGTTCTCCGTTTTCTCCGAAATCTTTATAACGAATACGGTATTAAGGTCGTTATAATTAGAAATACCTCCGAAGGAATTATAAACGCTATTTTCGAATTTACGCGCGCCTTTATTAATTATTATCGGTAGCGACGGCTCAACGCCATTACTGCGTTCGTCGTAGGACATCGCGAGGGGGGTAAACGACCCTCCTGAATCGATTGCCGTTATCTATTTTCGTTTTGGAGCACTTCCTGACTAGAAATCGGCGTTTCCGGTTTTAGCGTCGTTTTTAACGAAATCTAAAGGTTATTTAGTATATATATATATATATATATATATATATTATTATAATATTAGAAAGAATATAATTTACTTCTTAAATTAGTTGCCTCCCTAAGTAAAAATTTACCCTCTTCCTTTTCTTCAAAATCGCTAATATTTAAATATTTATTAATATTTCCTTCTTCTTCTAAAAAAATATAAATTAAAGATTTAGGACTTTAAACTTCCTCTATTATTAATAATCATATCCCTTTTACTAATAAAGAAATTTAATAAATTTCTAATAATTAAATTAATAATTAATACCGGAAATTCCTAATTTCTAATACCTTATAGAATAGTCTAATTTAATTTTAAAAGGACTAGTTCTTATAGTTAGGAGAAAAGTTCTTAAACTTTAACCCTAACCTAATATATAATTTAAGTATAACCTAGCCTCTAAACCTTCCTCTTTTTCTTACGAATTATTACTTACTTTACTACTTTACTTTACTATATTATTAGATTGTAAAGCCTTCGATACTTATTATATATTAAATAGTAATTACAATTAAAAGATTGTAATAATTATTATCGTTTTAAGCTTTTAACTTCTTATTCTATTTTAAACTATACTAATTAGTTCGACCGTATGGGTTCGTTTTATAATAGCCGGAAGAATACTATACTTCGCTAATTACGATAATAGCGAAGACCTGATTTGCAATAGCGGGTTCGTTTCTCAACAACTATTCTTATTACTAGCCGAATCCTTCATTAGACCTTCATCACCAAATTCCCATTAGAATTACCAAAATACCCGTCAGCTCAATAGCAAAATCCTCAATTCAAGAACAACGTTACTAAGAATCCTATCAACTCAACAACAAATTCACTAGCCGCCCAACCAGCTATAATCAAAGCTCTTTTTAAGAAATTAATTCGCAATCTAACTTCTTTTCCAAATTTAAATCTATAAGCGTAACTTACCCCCTCGATCGACCAGCTTCTTCTCCAAACAACGAATTCAAATACTCGCTTTCAATAAGCAAGAAGTTCACTCTCTTATCCTCTCCTCTCCTCTCTTCGAAAAAATAACCGTAAAAGACACTCTCAAATAACGAACTTAAACGGCTATATCCCGTTTGAACTAAAAATACCCTACTTTTAACGCTTCCGCTTTTCTAATAATTTCCCGGCCGTATTCGTTTTCGGACGGCTATTATCCCCAAACTTCTCTCCTCCTACCTCTTCCCGTCGGAATTAAACTTCTAATCTTTCAAAATCCCTCTTCCGACTTTTAGTAGATTCTCCGCCCCCAAATAGTCGTTACTAATAATAAGGACGTTATTTTTAGGCTTTGAACCGCTAATATTCCCCGCGGTTCGCTCTAATAACTTCTCTTCTTTTAAACGGCTATTATTATTATTAATAATAACGGGGATATTAATTTTTATTTCCGAGCTACTAGCTTCTTTCGCGTTTCGCCCCCTTAAAATACTTTTATAACGGCGTTACTAGTGCCCTATTTACTTAGAATATTAAAATTATTATTATTAATACTTCTTTAGCAAAAATAAGAACCCCCGCGACCTTTATAATTTCTTTTACCCTTTTAATTTAAGCTAGTAATAAATATAATTAAATTTAGTATACTTTAACAATTAATGAGTGAGGCGTTTCTTTTTTAGACCTTCTATTATTTAGGTTTAACCTTCTATTGCCCTCCTAAGTTTAAAGATTACTCTTTATTCCCCTTAATAATAATAAACTCCCTTAAATACAAAGGATAATTCAATTCCCTAATTTTAATATTACTTTCTCCTCGAACCGCCTACTATTTAAGAACCTTCGGTTTTAACCTTTATCCTCTAGCCGCCTCTGCCTCCTCTAAAGCCGGACCTTTTATTCGAAATATAGAAGCAATTATAGTAGTTAATACTAAGCTTTACTATATTAATAATTCAGACTGTAGTCTCTATTAAGCCCCGTAATAGCGATAATATTATAGTTCTTAAAGCTTCTTTAAAGATTATAAAGTAAAGCCTTCGAGCCAACCGCGAAACGGCTAGAGTTGCCCGTAAAGCAATCTATAACTTAGAAGGCCTAATAGCGAAAATATCCTCTTTAGAACTACCTACGCCCAAATCCCCTATTCTCTCGCTTAAATACAATTACCGCAATTATAATTAGAGCTTCCGGTTTAGGAATGCCCTCTTTAATTATATATATTCTAATACGTATAAATTAAAATTATAGGTCTCTCTTAACTATTGCCCTTACAACGAAGACGTTGCTACTTTCTTTAATAGCCGCCCAATTTCCCCCGCGGTCTACTCCCTAATTCCTAAAGTAATTCGTCCCGCCTCGCCAATTTATAACGCTCGCCCTTAACTCCCTTCGCCTACGCTCATAGCTTTTACAACTCGCCCGTCGTTAATAATTTTTATAATTCGTTCCCCGTTATTAACTTCTATAATTCGCCCGCTGCTAACAACTTTAGTAATTCGTCGTTCAATACTAGCCCCGGTATTATAGCCTCCAACTCCTACCCCGGACCCCGGCCCCGTCTCCGTTACTTTCGAAACAACGGCGCCGTCCCTAATTAAAAAAACGGTATTACTAAGTCCGAGGCTACCTTACTTCCCTTGCAATTACCGTACTTATAGTACTTCTTTTATTTTAAGAAACCTTCTTTTTACTCACTTTAATAAGTATGGCTATTACTGCCCTTCGATATTAATTAATAAGAAAAAGAAGAAGGTATTTTTAATTAACGATATTAGTTAGTACTTAAGTAATATTACTCCTACCTTTATAGTTTTTGTAGTTTAAAATTACTCCCCTCTTTCTTATTTATATTATTATCTTTAATAATCTACTTTTCGATTTTATAGTACTTTTAGTACTTTCCTATTATTATACTTAATAATCCCCTTTTACGATTTCTTAACGGTTTTAGCACTTTTAACGTGCCTTTTTTCTTTCCTTCCTTTTTTTATTTCGGCCAACTACTATAGAATAAACGTTAATACTTTCCTCTTATACCCTCGCTTCCTTGGTATAAACTTCTACCTTCGCCGCCGCTTAGTTTCCTAGAATTCAACGGATCTCTACGGACTTCGTCAATCTTCGCCCTATTAACTTGATGTATTCCGTTCCGCCCCGGAGCATCCCGAAGACCTAGATTTTCTCGGAGGAGACTTGGATCTTTTCGGAGGAGACTTGGACGGTTAGGTCTATTAAAGACAATAGTTTCTTTTTTTGTAAACCGGTATTTGATACCGGAAACCCCTAGTTTTTAGCACTTTATAGAATAGTCTAATTTAGTCTTAGAAGGACTAATTCTTATAGCTAGGATAAAGGTTTTTAAACCTTTATCCTTACCCGGTATATAATCCGGGTACGGCCTAGCCTCTAAACCTTCCTCTTCTTCTTACGAATTATTATTTACTTTACTACTTTACTTTATTATATTATTAGATTATAAGGCCTTCGATATTTATTCCGTATTAATAATATAGGAAGTATATCGATTATCGAATAAATTTTTCTTTTTAAATTTAATATAATTCTTTTTAAAGACTTTTTGAAGAAGTCTAGTATTTGAACTAGTATTATTACGAGTAAAACTATATAAATAAATTAATTTTTATATCTACTACATTTAATATAAAATATATTATTATATATATTTATATTATATATATTTATATTATATAATAATATTCTTAATTATTATACTTATTTTATAATATTGGATACCCTTTTTAAAGCCCTATAAGGTTTAATAATATCGAGAAAGGCTTTAAAATAATAAAAACTAATAATAGAAAAATTATTCGGTAATAGTTCGAACCCTATATTTAATATTATATTAATATAAGAAATTTTATTCTTACGGGAATAAAAAGCTATTCGTATAGGGATCTACTTTTTCTACGACGTTTAACCTTAACCCTACCGACGTTCTCTTTCCGCCTAAGTATTTCGACGTTTATAAAGTATTTTTATTTTTAATAGCGTATTTATAGCCCGGGATAGCGTATTCGTAAGGTATTATTATTTCCAATAGTATATTCGTAGGGTATTATTATTCCCGATAGCACTTTTTGCTCCCCCGATAATATTTTCGTATTGCGTTTATATTCTATTAAATACAATTTCTATCTTATATTTAATTGCAATCGCTATTGTATTTGAATTTCTATTACATTTTAAATTTTCTTATTATTTAAAATGCTTTTGTAAAAGAAATACGTTATCGCAATTAAATCGGTACGTTTAATAATACGAATACGCTATCGGGAGCCTTATTAGGGAGCGAATGCGCTGTCCTAAATTGCGAATGCGCTATTGGGGTTAGAAGGTATTTTTAGTTAATTGGAAATAGGGAAGGTTAAGGTTAGACGTAAAGAAAAAAGTTTATCCCTATACGAATAGAGTTTTTTATTAATATTTATATTATTTATATTAAAATAATATATTACTTACCAATGAATTTATATTTATATTCGAAAGTTTCTATTATATAATAGATTTTTACCTTAAAATAAGAATTTCCGCTTCTAAATATCTAAGAATCTAAAACAATAGAAACTTTCCCTCTAGAATTAATATATTTAATTAATTCTATATATAAAGATTTAAAATAAGTATTATATAAAGTAGAAATTTTATTACGAAGCTTCTTTCGATTTAAAACTATTATATTTCTATAAATATTAAATTATAAAACGATTAATATTACCTATTATAATAATTTAAAAGTTCTTTAAATCATTCGGATTTAATAACGTTAAAAGTAATATTATTATTAATAAAGAAATCTAGAATTATAATATAAGCTATATCTTTATTAAAATTAGAAAATACTCTATTTCTAAGTCTTTTAAATAAGACGCCTTCTATTACAAAAATAGAGTAGTTATTTCTACTTTATATTAGTATTAATAATTATATTAATATATTACAATAATATAAATATATAAATATTTATATATTTTAATAAAATATTTTATTTTATTATAATTTATAAGGGTATTTACTTACTAATTTGTATTTAACCTTCTATTTTTTTATTTTTTTATTTATTCTTATAATAGGTCTTTAAATACTTTATAAGGTTTAAAAATTGAAAACCTTTAATATTTTCAACCTTATTATAATTACAACTATAAATTAATTAGTATAAATATTAATAATAATTATATATATATATATAAATATATATATAAATTAATAAAGATTTTTTAAAGGTTATTACTTATTATTTACAATTTAATTTAACCTTTCGAGGTTTAAATATAATTATTAGTAATAATTCAGTTATAAAATAGTCAGCTTTTAAAACGTAAGCCTTTAAATCGAAAATATAATTCGGTTTATTTTTAATAATTTCGTCGATAAAATCCATTTGAAAACTACTAGAAGCTAGCATAGGGGAAGTTTCCTAAGTCGCTTGATTTTTTCCTTTATTATTAGTATTAATATTTATTCTATTTCTTTTCTTAAAAGGTCCGTTTTAGGTAGAAGGCCCGGTATTATTATCATTAGAATCGAAAGGCATTTTGGAGTATTTTTAATAAGGGGTTTAAAAATATATAAATAAAGATAATATAATTAAAGAAATTTAATATAAGATATTTTTTTATTATTTATTAAAGAATTTCATAAAGGATTATTTTTAAAATTATATTGTAAAAATAATAATAATAATAATAATAATAATAATAATAATAATAATAATAATAATAATAATAATAATAATAATAATAATAATAATAATAATAATAATAATATGTTTATTACCGCTTAAAGTGTTTTTTATTGTTAATTTAAAAAGAGACTTCAAGTTTAAATAAATAAGAATTACGAAGCCTTTTATATTTGAATATTATAATAATTATTAGTATTATAAAGATTATAAGCTTTATAACTACTATAAATCTTACAATTATTATAATTTATATAATATTATATTATTTAAAATACTTATAATTATTATAATAAATATTACTCTTTTTAATTTTATAATTTCTATAATACTTATAATACTTATACCTTTTATAAACTTTATAATCTTTATAATTTTATAATTTATATAATATATATAATACTTATAACCTTTATAACTTTTATAATCTTTATAATTCTTATAATCCTTATAATCTTTATAATCCTTATAATTCTTATAATCTTTATAACTTTATAATTTATATAATCTGTATTATTACGTTACGTAGATCTCGAGTACGGGATATAAATACTCTAACGAATATAATAAAATATTAAAAATAAGGAAGAAAGAAAAAAGACTAAATACATTGGATAGAAGTAAGGAGGTCTTATAAGCAATGCCAAACTGTAAATTAAATAGGATAATAGACGATCCTATATATTAATAGGTATTGGCTAGCTGGGCTATTATATTACCCCCCTTTTAGAAGAAAGATTTAGCCCTAAAATCGAAATAAGAGGAATTGACTAATAGAATTATCAATTTATTTATCTATATAATATTACTATATTTAATAAGGTCTTTAAAATCCTTATTAATAGGAAAAGAAAAACAACCCGATTTAAAATAAATAAAAGTAAAGATAGTTCTAATATTAATAATTTAGGTAAGTTAAAGAAAGAAAGATTAGAATAAGAATAGGCCTAATAATTTAAATAGGTAAAAAAAGGATAAAAAGAAGATAAATTAGTATTATAATAGTAGAGCTATTTAATTTATTAAATAAAATAAAAAGAGGTGAAAAGAAATATATTATTCAATATTATTATTTATTAAATATTTTTAAAATGCTTATTTAAATAACTATATAATAAGAGGGAAATAAATTATCGGGTTTAAGAATAAGGCTCAATTTTAAAATAAGAAGAAACATTAGATTTTATATATACCGAAACGCTATAAGTGTAGTATCGATTTTAAAAGAGGAAATAGATTATTAAGACCGTAAAGTTCAATTTAAAGAGTAAGACGAAAGACTAAGACTAATATATAATAAAGCTCTATATAGTTTATTATAAAGGTTTAAGTTTTATTGAGGAGACGAAATAAAAGAAGAAGAACGTAAACGACGATTAAGAGATTAGTTAACGTTTAGTCTTTAAAGACGAGGTAAAACCGGGGTTCTAAGGTAGGCATTTTAATCTAGAAAAGAAACGGCTAAAAAAAGTAATAATAGCCTTTAAATAGGGTATTAGAACTATAGAGGTAGGAGAATTAATTAATAAAATAAAATAATAGATTAGAATTAATAACGAGAATTTAATACCGAAAATAGATTATCGGGAAGGAAGTTGAAAATATATAAGAATTATAAAAGTATTTATTAATTTAATAAGTATTAAGCGGCTAATTGAATAATTATAAGAAGTAATATTAAGGAGGAGAATATTTACTACTAATTTTCAATTAATAATAATACCCTTAGTACTAAGGATATTTAAGCCTAATAAAGGCTTCAACTAATCTATTAATAAATTAATACGGGGTACTACCGATTACCGGCTTATTAATATATATTAATTAATTCCTTAGGAATAATTTAGTAGTATTATTAGTAGGATTGTATTAGGTTTTACTTATATTAACTTTAGCGCCCCTTTAAGGGTATTCTAATTAATTGAAAATTAGCGGTACTTAGTAATATTATTAAAAATATTATTAAAGTAAGTTTAGAATTTAAGGTTTAACTATTAAGAAGGCGGTTTAATTAAAAATAGACGAAATAAAATTTAATAATTAAATATAAATTAAATAGAAGTATTATTAAATTGAAGTTTAATAGGTAATTATAAAAGTAAAAGTAGAAATTAATACTAGTAAAAAAGTAGAGTAGGAAGAGATTAAATAACGGGAAATAGTACTAGTAAAAAGCTAGGGTTAGCTAGGGTTAGGGGTTAGGGTTAGCTAGGGGTTAGGGTTAGGCTAGGGTTAGCTAGGGTTAGGGTTAGCTAGCTAGGGTTAGGGTTAGCTAGGGTTAGGGTTAGCTAGGGTTAGGGTTAGGGTTAGGGTTAGGGTTAGGGTTAGGGTTAGGGTTAGGGTTAGGGTTAGGGTTAGGGTTAGGGTTAGGGTTAGGGTTAGGGTTAGGGTTAGGGTTAGGGTT